>JXPG01044675.1:0-13105 GCA_001015175.1 Megaselia abdita | reverse complement strand
TAAAAATTTTTTTTAAATAAATATTATTTAACTTAAATATAAATAAAACTTAAATTTAAGGTTGCAGTCTGCCAGATAACTTTATGTGATTAATTTAAACAAATCGTAAATGATACATTTATTTTCTTTGTATCCTCACTTATTGGTTCAATATATATTTTATTCAGAATTAAATCTTGATTTAACAATATTCTGTATTCAATAAGATAGATATACCCTAGATATTTCTAGATATACCCTCAGTACATATATTATGAGGAAGTAAATATGTTCATCATCATTTAGTATTCTTCAGAGTAAATATTCAGGAAATAAGTAATAAATAAAACATCATCTACTTACATCTTGTATTCCCGGGGAACTTTTATTTTTATAGAATATATTATGGAGCGGTGCATATTAAATGAAATAGAAATTATTAATCTGTTTGTTTTACGCGAAATTACTTGTATAAACATTTTTCAAATCAATTGAGCAAAAGTTATAAATACGTCTAATAAATCAGTTTACGAAGTCGTCCAAAAATGAATACATTTATCTTACTGAAATTATACATTTTGGAAGCCACATCACCTGCTACTTTTTGAACAGTGCTATTAATTAGTCTTAACAAGGTTACATCATAACAACTAAACACCCTAATGTATTTCACAGACACCCTCTATTCATAGCTACGAAACTTGAAAAACTAATTTTTCTCATTAGTTATAAAAGAGGATAAATAAGGTAGTGAATATAAATACCTTTCTTGCAACTTTCTCTTCATTTCTTCCACTTTGATACTAAACCCTTTTATACTTATAGGGCGAAAAATTATATATCTTTTTCATTAACATTATTAAGGGATGTAACAAAATGTTCGGTATCCAATTTAAAAAAAAAAAAGCCTGGTGTATGGATAAGTTAGATTTTGGCATATTTTGGAATTTCAAACGAAACACCTTTTCCAAGATGCTTTAAATAATAGAGAATTCGAATTTCAAAATGTATGTTTGGTTGTTCAGCTAAGGTCTGTCACAATAGAGATATAATATATAAGTCGTATATTATTAAAAAAATGCATAGTCAGATAACAAAGTTAAGAGCTTTTAATTTCAAAAGAGCTATAAAACCTAGTTCTTTTAAAAAAAGATGTTTAAAAACGAATGAAACGTTCTATGTAACAATTTTGGAAAAAAATATAGTATTGGAAACTTTACGAAAAAAAAACTAGGTTTTTTAACCGACCGCAAAACTCTACATTTTCAGAAATCCCTTCACGTTGCGAGTGTGATACTAAAGCGACAATTCTAAAAATTAGGGTGTAAATCATCACACAATAATGATTTGAGGTGTGATTAGAGCCCGTCAAAGGGTATACCCATTTANTACGAAAAAAAAACTAGGTTTTTTAACCGACCGCAAAACTCTACATTTTCAGAAATCCCTTCACGTTGCGAGTGTGATACTAAAGCGACAATTCTAAAAATTAGGGTGTAAATCATCACACAATAATGATTTGAGGTGTGATTAGAGCCCGTCAAAGGGTATACCCATTTAGGTTTTTTTTTTAAATACCCTTATGTATTGGCTTTGTCCGTCTGTCTGGTAAAAATTGTCTGATCTGGACATGTGATGATTCAGTTTCTAGTGTGTGTAAGTATTTCCTATAAAATAATACTTAAAGTTGATAATTCTGAGTGAAGTTTCTTCGTTCTAAGTTAAATACAAAATCCAAAAGTTTAATGTTTATGTGTCGGTTCTTATATTGGATTACTGAGTGTAAGTTCAACCCGGAAGAAAAATTGGAAAAGTAACGCTCAATTCAAGAATGCTCCAAGTACCAAGAGAAGGTACAAGCACTCAAAGAAGTTTTTATAGAGATACCAATAATGGTATACTATACGTAATCATGGACATGTGGCTTATAATAAAATTTGTTTACAATTTTTCTATAACCAATGAGAATTTTTGCAGCCAATGAAAAAGAAGAAGTTTAGTTGTGAAGAATTAATTATGCTTAGCCCATAATTGTGAACCGAGCGTGGCTGTCCATATTATGAGTTTCATAACCATAAGTTGGATGCAGTCAACAAATTTATAATCACAACATCCATATTTGATTGTAATCGCCATAATTTTGGATACGACATCCCCCGAAAATTCATATAATTTCTTTGAGTGAGGGCAATGATCTTTATTGTAACAAAGTTTACTCACAATTGAATTGTGTGGACTCTGTAATTTTCATAGTCGATCGATGGATATAAAAATCCATCGAGACGTATCAATAGAAGCCGTGTACATTTAAGAAGTATAAATAAACCTAAAAATATAAAAATCCATCGAATCGCGATATCGATCAATTATGAAAATTGTAGAGTCCACACAATTCTAGGGACCCGATTGTGAGCAAACTTTGTTCCAATAAAGATCATTGCCGTTCTTTTGGTACTTGGAGCATTCTTGAATTGAGCGTTACTTTTCCACTTTTTCTTCCGTGTTGAACTTACACTCAATAATACAGTACAAGAACTTGCAAGAACCGACTCATAAACATTAAACTTTTAGTTTGTATATTTAACTTAGAACGAAGAAACTTCAGACGCACTAGCGCTTTAATTCTGCAAGCTNTAAGTAGCGATTTAATTCTGCAAGCTTCAATTTTAAGTATTTTTAAATTTTAGTTAAGAAAATCCGGCTTTCAAGTTTGATACCGCGTTGCGTTGTAAAAATACTGATGGGGCCCTTAAACCCCCATCATTACTTTGTGGAATTTCTGAATGCAGTGGCGTAGAGAGGCGAAAAACCGAAAAGATTTTAGTGCATAACTTCGTTATCTCGAATCACACAGGTTCGTGTGATACATCATTTGGAAGGTACTAATACCTACCCTAAGGCCTACAAACCCCAATCAAAATTGCTCAGATTTTTGTTTCGGAATAATCCGAGCTTTAGAGGGTTCCTCAGCTTTGAAATAGGTAGAGAACATATTAGGATTTAATGAAAACATAACAAATAATACGAATTTGTATTCTGTAATAGTGCGGAATTGCGTCCGAATTAGTTTAAATGAATATGTGAGTGGAAGAGTGTTTGAGTGAGTGGAAGAACACTTGAGTGAATGTATAAGCTTTGTGCTTTGTATTAAAACAATATTGTACTGCAATTTTTAGTAGTATAAAACGTTCTTTTGTAAAATAAGAAAAATATAAATCTGAAATTACCTTAAAGTAATAAGTAGTAAGGTACTACCAACAAGTTTTCTCAACCGTGTAGTGTTGATATATTTAATATATTTATTTTTAAATTTAAGCCCAGTATGTTGGATTCCCAGACGAATGAACATTACATCCAAATTCTCTTATTGCTTGTGTTAATTATTTTCTCCGAGTTATAGTTTTACGTTAACCCCAGTCTAAATGCTTAGCATTAAAATATCCTCCTAGGATAACATAAAATTTAACAGTGAAATACAATCGCTCTTAAATTAAGTTTAAATTATTTTAAAATGGTATAAAAAGCATTGAATAAAATTAGTATACAATTTACATATATTTATTTAGAGATTAATATAAAACATACCTTACAAATACGAGAACTATTAATGAACATCAAAATACAAAATAAATTGCAATGCATAAAAGATGTGATAGGAAGTGTTTGTTAACACCAATGTCTCCTTTAAGCACTACAAATTTATGATTTCCTTCGTTTATTTACGAAGAACTTTTGTGTTGTTAATTTTATGACTAACAAAGGTAAACAGCTCTTGGAAACACAAATGTGGACATTTATAGGTATCGAATTTACTATAAGTAATTGCGATCAAAAATTAATGTCAACAAAGCATTGATTCCTCATAGCTAGAACAAACATGCATTTCCATTCTGGACCTTAACTAACTTTGCTCACACAATCCCGAATCAATATTCATATAGAAACATATAACATATAATCCTTGAGCAACACCATTTCATTCACATATCTTCATTTTAATTGCCTCTTGTTATTTCAGTTTTATTGTTACTACAACAGGAACAACGACAATGAATGGTATGTATGACACGATGATGATGACAAATAATGACATCAAAATTTGTGGGGAATGATGATGTCCTCTGAGTGGTAAAGGTCTACAACTGGTCAAAAAGGACTTTGATTTAATTTATATTCCATTACAAACTATAATCCTGCTCTTATACCATATATTATATGTGTTAATATATGTATAATTGATGTTCATATATCTTTCATAAGTTTCCCTTTCTGATGTTTGGTCTTTGATTCATATAGTCTGTTCTTGTATTATATATACATTTCCACCTTCTACATAAACTTGATTATCTCGTAATAAAAAGGCGTTAGTGTGACGAAATGATATTAAGTGAATATGTCCGCTTATATCCTTTGATTTTATGGATTGTTGTTAAAATAATGTCATGTAGCCCTCCAGGATATTTTCATTAAAGTGGCATAAATAAGTCCGTTTCAAGTATATTATATCCTTTATGGTATAGCTGTGGGTGTATGAGTTTTTAGTTGCGGTTTTATGCTTTCGAACTCATATATTTTAACGAACGATGGATACAGATGTCCTATGCAAATAGTAGCCATAGAGGCGTGAAAATAATTTGAAATTACAATTAAATTTTAATCATGAGTGCATTTAGTTCTACGCTATATATATGTTTCACATTTCAGGCAAAAGTTTTAACTTGACGATTGTTATATCAGCAAATCCAATTCAAATAGCCACATATTCAAAAGCAATCAAGGTAACCGTCGATGGACCGAGAGAACCAAGATCAAAAATGAGGCATCCTGGGTTTCACCCCTTCGCATTTGGTACACAAAGATTTACGCCAGACCCCTTGATGTCAGGATTGCAATTTAAGTTACCCGGTAAATATTTATTTCTATATTAAAGCTAAAAATAGAAATAAACTTGTATAAGAACTCCAATTAAAAAAACTCCATTTTACAAAAAAACTTTCATTGATTTTCGACTGAAAAACAAAAAATAAATATAAATTTAAGTTCACTTATATAAATAATTACGTTGATATATAAAAGTTTCGATAAAAAAAATATATATTAGTGTATAAGTATATTCTTTTATTTCAAATTAAAATTATGGTTTTTTTTTTGTAACATTGACTTTAGATTAATGAAACATATACATATATCAATTCTACATTCCATTATTTTTAAATTTTGATTGTTGTAATTATTTTAAGATTAAAGTTTTAGAATTTAAGGATGGATTTTTATATTGAGTACATATTTTATTATATGATTTCAAAGTTAGTATTACCGAATGTTTGCTCGTAAATTCCCACTTTGTATTTTCACTGTAAATTTGTTTAAATGTTTTTGTTGACTTCTTATATTTTCTTCTTTTGAATGACATAATTATAAAGTGGAAAAACTCGATTTAACAAATTTCAAAAACATTTTTTCGCAATGAATTTTTGCAATTATTGAAAATAGATTTGTACTCACAGTGCTCTCTTCTTTAAAATGCTACCTATATTGAAGTATTGAACAAACACTAAAAATTCCACCCATAACTAAAAATTGGAAAAATATTGAATTTCAACATTAAATTTCCCTCAGTGTAAAATTTTCAGTAAACTTCTTTATGGTTTGTTAGACTGCGGAATCTCTCCTCTTTTAAATTACACCACTTTTATAATAATAAAAAAGCTTAATTTTTAATCCTGTAAATCTTTTATTTGGGTTAAAATGACACTAACTTCGTAAGATAAAGTTTAAGAAAAACTGTTTTTCAACCGAAAAATGCTTTCAGTGTGTTAAACTGTTATATATCAACGAAATTGTTTATTTATAAGAGCGTGAACTTAAAGTTTATATTTATTTTTTTTGTTTTTTAGTCGGAAATCAAAAAAAGTTTTTTTTTGTAAAGCGGAGTTTCTTTAATGAGAGTTAATTTTTAAATTTTTGAGTTTATATATTTTTTAACAAAACAATATCTTTTTCAAAATTTAAAATATTTAAATTTGAAAATTTATTTGTATTCAAACATTTATATATTATGAAAATTTAGATATATTCTGTTTTTCCAGTTGCAAATCCTTTGTTTTTTGTTAGTGACAATAACTTTAGTTTTTAATTTAAATTTTTAAATTTTGGAAACAAAGTTATTTTCTTATATTTAAATTTTAAAGCATAATATTTTTTCAATGAGTAATTATGTTATTATGTCAAAATTAGTATTGCGCATTTTTTTATCAATTCACAGTTTTTTACTCTTAATTCGATACCCACATTGTATTCATGGAATCCAAAAATCATATTTGTACTCCGAGTACTCTCCGCTTTAAAACAAATCCCATATTGCTGAATTGAACAAAAAAGCCAACAATTACTCTCAGTGTCAAATTTTCAGAAAACTTGTTTATAGTTTATTGGACTCTAATAAAAAAAAAATAATTTTCAAATTTCAACATAAAATGTCTCTCAGGTATGAATCCTGGAAATCTTGTATTTTTTAAAATGACTTTGTTAGAGTATAAGAAGAAAAGTTTTTCACAAAAAGAATAAAATCTTGTAAAAGGATACCGAAATCGCAACAAAATTGTAAAGTGTTGACCACATAAAAACAAACAAAATTATCTTATCTGAATTAGCGGTTTTTGCTAGTTTTTCCAAGCTAACCATACTCGAAAATGTTACAACTCAATGCGCCATGGTCGATTTTTCTGTTGTTATTAAAATTGTCATTTCAAAGAGTGAGCCCAGGTAGCAGGAAACTAATATAATATTAGAAATATTATCATCTGAAAGCTCATAAAAAACCCTGTTTTATTCAGTTCTACAATCCTGCGCCAATTTATCTATTAACCATGTTTTTCGTCCGCTCCTTTTAGTAAGACTAGTGTCACATTTGCACATAACTAAACTAGTAAAATTTTATGTTATAATCGACTCAGGATCATTACAATGCTTTAGAATACTGCGAGATGTGTGGTCATGCTTCGGAATACTTCTTGACAGAAAGTTATCTCTTTTTTCCAGAACGAATAGGAGGATACGAGGTCTCGGGATATGAACGCTTCATTAAATATCTTGACTGGGAACTAATAAGTTATAGTATTAGATAAGGTATATACTTCTTTCAAATGCCGTAATCTTAACTTTCTTGAATACAAATTACTGAAATCATTAAATATTGTTTGAATTTAATCAAAGTAATAACTTTCTCAAAGTCTCATAAACATTTTTGTAATTAATTGTAGCTGATCACATTGTTCTGGTTCAAACAGATTTATTTGATCAGTGGTCTCCAAACCTTGAATTTCTCAGTTAACCATAGTGCCCCAGTGCTATTGTTTGTTTTTTTGAGTTGGCATTTTCACATTTTAAGATATATAGTTGACATCTGCAAGTAGTCAGCATCTGCAAAGATACACGATTTGTTTTATTTTATCCAAAACCTGTGGACTTTTTCTTTGATTTAAAAAAAAAATCATTATATTCACAAATTGCATTTAATTTATAGTTATTATAATTCTAAATAAAAAATATTAAAAAAATCTTCATATAATCCGGAAAATACCTATATATTGAAAGGGTTAAATACTTTGTATTTTAATTTGAAATATGTTCATGACAGAGTGATTTGTTCATCAACTAAATGAAATACATAAATACTGAAAAATAAGAAAATGTAGCCGACAAAACCCCATAAAAGTATCATGTCAAATATAAGAGTTCAAACAATTTGCTCTTTCAATCATAATGATACTCATACCAATAAAAAAAATTAAAACCAAATACACCCTCTTTTGTACATAAATAAGATATAAGGTGTCACAAGTGGTAGCAACGACATGGTAGCAATTTAAACGTACTTTGCCGTGTTTTTGCAAAAACTTTTTTCGATAATAAACTGAGGGTTTTGGCAAATTCACCCTTCAATAATGCTTGAATACCGAATATTTACTTTTTAATACAGCTACTCTTGAATATTTTCATATAGAGAAGAAATTAATTCGCACAGATGTTGTTAGAGGCTTATTATGATCGTCTATTGACATGAAAATTGACATGAAATTGAATAAACACAACAATACCCTAGAGGAATTTAATTTTTCCTCAATTTTCCAATTCAAAAGGAAATCTAAAATACATTTGTTAACAAGTCTTCTTTTGAAATATTTTGTTCTGTAAAACTATTTCCTTTGGTATCACGTCAAATATTATATAGTAGCATAGAATAAATGTATTCACTTTTCCTACTTGCTACTTCATAATATATGTATAAGTCGAAGTAATTTCTTTTAGTATTTTATAAATAAAATCTAATATGAATATCCTTTCTCTCCATATATTCTGTATATGCGGGAGAGTAAGCGATAAGTGTTAAAGGGTTGTAAATTAAATTTTATTCAAATTTACAGTTTGCTGTTTATCTAGTTTCTGTAGAAAGATGTATAATGAAATAAGTCTAACAATTTAAATATAAAATACGGGTTAAAAGGGTTATGTTTTACTGAATGAAATATTAAGACATATACGCTATAATATATGGAAACTTTCTGCTTAAATTTTTGTTTGTAAATTAATTATCAAACTTTGTGATGTGAGTAAATCGTGAAATTATCAACACTGTATATTTTATTTTTTAATTAATGAATATTTTAATTTAATTGTTGTTTGTTTTATCTTGTTTTCTTTGAATGTATTAAAAGACATATAATTTTCACAAGAAACACAAACAATAATAATATAAAAAATGAAAACAATCTAGAACAAACTTTAAAAATATATAGTTTAATGCCGCCGGTCGCTATAGAATGAATATTTGTTAGCGCCGGCATTCTTATTTTCCTTAAGAAAATTATGCTTCTGACTTATCCAAGGACATCCTCTCGTACGTTTGTATTTACATATCTTGAATTATTAACATATTATTTTATTATTTTCTAAGGAACCCACTTTCTATGTGTTAGTTTATATAACATAATCTTTAGGACCATTTGCGCATTGACGACATTAGACTTCTCTTCACAAGAAAACTTTCGTTTATTAAATCAGCTGTTTTCAAAGAAAACTTCGACTGTAACGAAATGCTCTGTGGAAAATTCGAGTAAAAGCTTTCGTTGTAAATATTTGCAGTATATGTATTGTATGGTATTAGTTTATATGAAAGACAGAGAATATAATTTAATAATTTTGGTCTTATAATTACTTTTGGAGAACTTACACCTTTTCCTCTCAAAGATTTGTGTAAGTGTATTGGTAATTCTCATTATGACAGCCATATTTTGTGGGTTCCTATTTGTGCACACGTATATGTTTAAGACGTTTTCTCTTATTTCTGAAGTATATTTTTAAGTATATAAATGCGGTTGTGAAATTCTTACATTGTATTTTGGTTTTCATGTATACCGTATATAAAATCTGTAGTTTCTTGTTTGACTCCTTACGTTTAAGTGTTTGGTACATTTTGGTTTCGGTTCTTGCTCCTATTGAGGTTATATATTCCAAGTTTTCTTGGTATTTGTGGTGTGGTTTCGTTTGAATTTAGGTTTTGTGTTTGTGAGAGAAGAAAACAGAAAAAATATCTTATTTGTGTCATTAACTATACTTTCGTAACATAATATTTATAGAAGTATAGGGAGTATGTTATATCTGTACTATGCGATTGTATATGTGTGGGGTTTTGTGGGTGTGTAAATAAGAAGAGATTTGTTTGAAAGGAATTTGTTTTATTATTATGCTATAAAATCAAGGATAACAAGAGGATATAGAGAAATGGAAGCTTTTGTGGCGCACCAATGGGACCACTTTATGCCCTACTACTCCTGATTGGCAAACGATTCACCGTAGTAGTGGCTAACCCTTTATCGCACATAAGGTTTCCTTACATAAACCGCATATTTAGGTTTTATAGGGGGTGGGTGAAGAGACAATTTAATATCCGCCATATCTCTTGTATCTGTGTGAAATTTATCGAATGTATAATGGAAATGGAAAATAAATATAATTATATCCATATCGTTTTGGTTAGAACTTTTAAGTGTTGAAGCTTTGTATATTAGATTAATGTTTTTTTCTAATTCATTTTTATTATTTCTATAGGGTTTGCTCATCATTTGGCTGGTATTCATGGTCAACTTCATGCTCCTGACTGGAGATTTTTAAATACTAGTAGACCACATTCTTTTCCTTCAAACACCTCACTTTTCCAGCATCATTCAATGTTTCCATTGACACATATATCTAACACCAGCAGTTCTAATGTAAATCAAAGGTTTAATGGTAATATATCCTAAATAATATTCCAGAAAATATTTATTAACAATAATTACATGAATTTTAGGTACACACTTGGAAAATCTGAATAAATTAAGCACAGAATGCAATTTACAAAATATTGAATGCTCAAAAGAATCATCAGATACCATGGATGTTTGCTCATCACCAATTTCCACCAATAATGACAACAATCATGATGCGGGCTTTGAAAGTGATAACATCTCTGTAACTGGGTCACCAAAACATAATTCAGATGAAGACAATGACAAACAATCAATATCACCTATTTCGGGAGCATTTACATCTTTGAATAATAGAGAAGCTGTAATGCTTAAAACGGATTTATTCACTGGCTTCGCTAGTCAAATACAGAATCATGCTAATTTCAATCCGGCTTTGGCTGCACAGTTATTTCTGCAAAATCCTCTGCTTCCACAGCCTAGTCAATGGCTTTATAATCAATTATATGGGAATTACAATGATTTTCCTTGGTTTCGAAATTCATCTGGAATACTTGGTATATCCGAAAGAGAATCTAATAGTATTAATTTAGTGAAAAGAACAATAACATTAATTCCAAATCGAGACAGAAATGATATAGAAAATCAAACCGGTAGAGAAACAACAACACCAGATGAAGTTGAAGAATCAAATATCAATGAAATTCTTGGACCTATGAAAAATAGAACTCCGAAGCATGTCGATGTTTGGCGTCCTTACTAAACTAATGTTTCCAGGTGTTGTGATTCTTCATATCAAATAAAATATTCAAACTTTGTTATAAACATATCGAATTTATTATGATAATGGTTTATATATGTCTAATTTGTTAGAACATTTGATTGTAAACGAAAAATAATAATTTCACAAAAAAACCTATATGGAGTCTTATCTATTTTACAAAATACAGATAAATCATGTCATTCAGTTGATTCTAAAGTTAATGAACCGCCGCTATGTACATTAAGTATGATCATTGAGCAATTATCAGTACTGATCTTGCACATAGTATTTACGAGGGCGTCCCATTAATAATAAAGTATAATTTTAGTTTTTTGTTTTAAGTGTTGGTTGGTATGTGCGCTAGCATTCTCGCTTTCCGTCGGATGATTTAGAGCTAGATCCTCTGTCCGAGGAGTTTTTCCTAAAAAACGCAGCTGGCAAAAAAATCACTGAAAAAACACCAGAAAAAAATATCTTCACAAGCGAATTAAAAATTTAAAATTTATAAAAAAATATCAGCCGTAGAAAGCAAGCACCTTTGGTTCGTTTTCAGGATATGTTTGGATAATATTAATATTTGAAACTAGAAATTAAATTTCATATAAATTATTATATTTCATAAAAAGAAATGTGTTGTTAATTACTTTTATGTTACGTACTGAAACTCTGGACCTTAAACTTTAAAATAATCGGATGTTCATTTTTAAAATTAAGAATTGTGTTCGGTTTACTATTTAGAAACCAGTTTGCAACCGACCCAAAATGTAGTATATTTATGACCGACTTGTGTTAAGCGTAATTGTGATTTCACTGTTATCGAAAATTCACTAATTTGATTAATCTGTGCGATTTGCCTTGCTTTACTATTACAAGAGTTATTATTTAAATTTAATTTTTGGACCCGTGATGTTCATCTCAACATTTTTTTTCGATTTTTAGTGGGATACCTTTTTATTTTCAGAATGTCTTTAGCATAAATCCACGCATTAGTTTCATTTTTGTAAAAAAGTGTAAATATTTTAAACTAAGATTGTATTTAAGGACAAATAAACTTCTTTATTTGAAAAATATAATAAATAGTATTATAATTAAGGACTGAATATACTTTGTTTTTTTTTTATTTTTGAGGTGTAGATATAGCATTATACCGTTTGAGCTGTTAAACTTGTAGGTGTAGATCATTCATGAAATGAAATTTATGAATGACACTCTTCTTTATATTTATCGATATGTGTATTCCATGAAGATATAAAAATGGCTACACCTTTTACGTGTAGTATTTGCTACACTGATTGAAACAGTTTAATCCCAAAATCTTACTCACCTGGAAAACTGTAGACTAAAAATTACTACCTTGTGTAAACTCCATTATAAACTTTCATTTCCGCTCCGGACTTTTTAAGAATTTTGAGGCTTTTTTTATAATACAAAATATTTACGATTTGTATTGACTTTAATAAAAGGAAATACATTTAGTAAGGAGACAAACTATCCATCCGGAGATTTCAAGACAAATCCAAATGAACAATGACATTAAATATCAGATTTCCATCAAAAAAAGGTACCACTTGAATATGTTTAAAGATGTTTTTACTTGGGCATCATCATCATCATTCATCACTAATGATAAAAAAGTTAACATATAACTATCACTAATGCTTGGAAAAAATGTTGGTCATTAAAGGAAATATTTTATTAGGATCTTCCTCTTATTTATTAATGTCAAACGCTTAAGAATTGTTAACCCTATTTTAGAATCGAAAAGTCTGACAGCAACATAATTTCAAATGCTTTGACGATCATCTCGCAATTTGCAATATCAATTACAGGTCAAACATTTTCGAAGAAATCTAAGCTAAGAATGCTTTGTACTATAATACCCTTATAAATAAATCTACTTCAATATGGATTTCCAAATAAACTATTCCTGAAATCTGAATCTCCTATTCTCTCCGCTGTCAACAAAACATTGTTACCGACTTTGAGGTATACCTGTACCTTTTATAAATGTGGTATTTTCATTTTTTATAGTATCTCCAAATAAAAAAATATCTGCGGTCTTACAAACGGAAATAACTATCACTAAAAAGAAAATGATGTCACCTTTTATGAATCA
>JXPG01044631.1:0-10822 GCA_001015175.1 Megaselia abdita | reverse complement strand
AATCAACAAAATATGTCCGTGGCCAACACAAAAAATTAGGCAAACAAAATTAGTGTTGAATAATTCATTTTCCACTCTCCCAAAATTTGAAGTTAAAATCAAATAATTATTTGAGCTGATAATTATTAACCGAAAACTCGGTTAAACTGCCATGTTAATTAACGATAATAACGTTTTAACTTGATTTCTTCTAACTTAACATATCCTGAGTGCGGATTGTGTGCTCAGAGCACACAAGAGATTTAGCCTATTATAATTACAAACAAAATATAAACGAACATCTGATCAACAGCTGATAACTGAGCCAATCAAAAAGAAGATTGATATTTAAGCCAATTATAATTTGTTTCTTTCTGGTAATCTCTGTGAACATTAAATAAATTGCCTAAAACATAACAAGTATTGAACTAATATTAATCAGTAATCAGAATCCTACTGTAACTTCGTGCTCAACTCAAGAAGTAAGTCAAAATAATATCTTACAAAATGTAATTAATAGCTATTATTAGTCAAACTTTCACCTATTTTTCCAGATACATTTCAATAGTAAACCAAGAAGAATCTTTCAAGAAGCCAATATCACCAATCGATCAGATAAGATAATAACTAAGAAGAAGGTGACCACAAGAGTAATTGAGCATTTTATGAAGATCTCAAAAAGCCGAAAAACAAATGATAGTAACTCCCAGATGTGAAAGAAACCTTCTATTACCCTGGATTCTAATAAATTGAATTGCATCCGATCTGCAAAGAAATAAAATGTAAACCGTTCAACTCCTAAATTACCCAAGATGATCTTCGCCATAAAAAATGCATCGAAGAATTTCTCATTCTCATACATAAGTGCATAGTGCTGCAGAAAATGCATATTATTATCATGGAGATTTATGACACTCGTGTTGAAACACTGAAATGAATGGACTGGTCGACCGACTGGTATTATGATTATTATATGATGATTATGATGAAGCCAATCCAATATGCAACAACATTTTCCTCTTACATTATACTGTTGTACGTTTTACTACCTTCATTGAAGGTAGACGAAGGAAGATCCAATGATCCAATCCAACAACCAACCGATTAAGCATAACAAACCAGAACAAAAGACAAGAACAACAGCAAAGAATGAATGAACCGAACCGAACGAACGGTGGAACGGTGGAACCTATGAACAACGTGTTCATTTAATTTGCATGGACGGTCAGTCGGATGGACCGGACGGTCTGGAGAAAGAGAGAGGAGACGAAGATGGTTTTGAAAGGGTATCATTAGCTTATGAAAGGATATTACAATAATATTTTCGGTCTTCGGTCTTGTATGGGAAATAAGTTTCAACTTTAGCATATTACATTTATTTAGAAAAGGGGAGGACTGACTGGTCCAGCAGATTTGTATCTTCTTCTTTCCATCTCTTTTCTTCGAATGCGAGTGAAAGAGAAACAGTCTCGCGAAAAGCGAGTACAAAGAAGAAGAACAGCCAAAGTGAACAGCAATTCATTTTGATTACAAAAATTTTAATATAACCACAGTTTTCTCACAGGATCTCGTCTTAATATAAATCTTGTTGTTCTGTTCTGTTTTTTTTTTGTCCGTTTCTCTTTATATTTTTTTGAGACAGAGATGGAGATGAATCCGCGCTCAATTTCATGTCAATTTTCTGAATTTGAAACAAAAAATAAGAAAAACATATTTCGGATGCTGGCAATTTAGTTAATTTGAATAATAACCATAAATTTATCATATAAATAAAATTGGCGACCTTATGTATCTGCCAAATGGCAAAATAATTTCCCTTTGATTCGCAGGAACCGTGAAGGAACAGTAGAGATCCTTCTTCTTTCAGTCATTCATTCATATTATAAAATTATATTCATAAATAATCAGTTGGATTTCTTGGACTTTTTCGAATACAACCTATCATTAGCATTTCCGTTTCTGTTTCGTTCTATGGAATTGTTTTTAATTTGGGGATGGCGCGCGATTAATTGGAAAATTTATTGCGATTTGATTGCGGTTCTTTTATTTTTGTTTGTATGATTTTGAGGGAATTTCAGACAGATTTTGGAGCGGGATCGTTGAGCACCTTTACAATGAGACAGTAAGAATCAGAATTCAATAATAGTGACTGCTTGGATTATATTCTCGATAAGTACTACATTGGAAACTCAACTGAACTTATCAAACATTCACATTGACCAATAATAATTTCACCCAACCCGAAGAATCGAACAAAAATATTTTAAAAAGTTATAACTGCTTTGATGAGATTTGAACTCACAACCAAAGAAACGAATCTCTTCATTATCGCTCAGTCGCGACAATAGTTGGACAATTATTATATTAGTACACAAAATCAAATGTCGAAGTGGTAGAGCACCAGCTTTCTTTCCAATAGATGGAGCTAATCAAAAAGTAAAATGCCATCCATAGCATTCGAACCTATCAGAAAAAAGTTTAATTGAAAAAAGAATGTAGTTAAAATCTTGGAATAGAACTTCGAATCAACGAAAAAAGAATCCAAAAACGTGCTCCTGTCAAATGGTTTGTATTCGATGGAGGTTTGATATAGCATTGATCCAGGAAGACGAGCTCCTGGTGGGCTGCACTCCTTAACATAAAACAAAAGTTATTTCAACTCAACATCAAATATGTGTTTGTATTCCACTATTAACAAGCGGGACTAGCATAATGTTGGTCTTTCGAGCCGGATGCGGTTTTCGTTATTAGCAGAGAGTTAAAAGAAATTTAAAGCAGGAATATTGAATGGCTTAAGAAAATGTTGAGGATACATTCAAAAGTCATATTTAATGTTGAACTCAAGGTTCAAGAACAAAGTCTTTCAGAAGAACAATATAAACTTCCGACACCCACTCATAGAAGAGATTATGAATAACACATCCTTGAGGCTCCTTCCAAATTTCAAATCCACAAAATTGGTTCAAAGAATCCAGCTTATTCTTGATTGGCTCAATTATCAGCTGTTCTTCAGGTGTTCGTAAATTTTTTGTTTATGAATAAGTTTCATATCAGAAAAGGTATATAATGAGATTCCTGTAGATGTTTAGTTTAGTGCTTCTCCGGATGAATCTTACATCATTTAGTTTCCATAAAAAAAGCTGCTTTGATGAGTTTTGAACTCACAAGCCAAGTCATGGCAATAGTTTACCTCATTAATTTCGCAGCTTGGACAATACAAGAATCAGTAATGTGAAGCCAATATCAAATGTCGGAGTAGATAGTATAGTTGGTAGAGCATCACTTTCCTACACTAGAATTCCCATGTTCGAAACCAGATCTTCAATAGTTTGTTACCACTTTCAAGAAGCTAATTAGAAGTTGTGTTGCAAAGTAGTTGTATATTTAAGTGCGGTAGATGTCTCTTTTCAGATTTAATTCTGATCGCTTTCGAATAGGTAGAGCTAATATAAAAGCTGTATTCCAGAAGGAAACGTGGAATTTAAAAAACAAAAATCAAGTCAGAAACAAAAACTCTTGGAATAGAACTTTCTATGTAAAGGAAGACTAGGAAGACTTCAAAATGAGGCCCCCAGGATTCTTGTGTCTCTATTCCAGAAGAGGTTTAAAATGTTATAACATTGATGCAGGAAGGCGAGCGACAGTTGGGTTATTTCAACTCAACATCAAAAAAAAATAAATAAACTAAATCACACAACGAGCCAAAGCTGACTCAAGGTGTAGCAGTGATATTAAGGAATGTCTGCTTCCTATGTGTTTACCAGCTGCTTTTCTACATCAGTGTTGTTAGTTTTCCCTCTTCCTCTGAATAGAGTCAGTGATGAGCTTTCTGCTATTTTAACGAGTGTATTAGAGGTAACCTTTTATTTCATCAACATCGAAACGACGAGGGTGGCGTCAGGTAGTATATCCGACTCACACGAAAGAAAATTTCTTACGAAAAATTCTGACGTGTGCACTGAGGATCGAACTCAGAATCGTCAGACTGGAAGGCGAGAGTGCTAGCACCTACACCAACCAACTACCTATTATAATATATATTTCAAAATTAAGCAAGCCAAACTTACATAATCAAGCTTACCAGAAACGTGATGTTTTGAAATATTCAGAAACAAAACATTTTTCAAGAGTGCAAATCAAATATTCTCGAAGTTTATTTGTTCATTGCAGTTTACTTTTCTTTATACAAATTATTAAGTGTGTAGCTTATTTGCAAACTCTGGCGGAACACAACATAATTTGCAACAACATGAAAGTCTTGAAATTTGAGACATTCAATTCACTCATTCTTATTTGCAACACTAACTAAAACTCTTGTTAATCAATACAAACAACCGAAATCGTTTAGGCTTCGCTCCGCTGAACCTAATCTAACTCTACTTCTGTTTTCAGTTTTCGTTCGCTCCCCGTAACACGGGTAATTTGAAAGGCTTGTAAGGTATTCGAAATGACCCGAAGACATTAAGCCGATGACTGTTAATAATGAAACATAATTTGCACCAAAAAGCCAGTCTTTAAATGAACATTCAATTCATCATTCAGTTTTATTTGCAACACTAATTCAATCAATAATTCTCCTTCTCAACAATACCGCTAGGGTGTCTGTTGCCGTCAATGCATGATTCTGTTACGTGATTGGCTGGGTGGGTTGCTCCAATTCGGCGGTGGAAGGGGAACAGTATCTAAACTGTTGAAAAGTGCCTCGAAGCCAATGGGATTCGAACACTGGCACTGCCCAGGGAGTGAAATGCATACTCTCTCCATTAGACAAACTCCACTTCAAATTCATTCAATATACAAACAGCAGTAATCGTCCAAGCTTCGCTCCACTGATTCCAATCTGACTCTCATTCTATTTTCTGTCACCTAAAGTTTTCATTCGTTTAGCCCACATCAGAAACGTCATGTCAGACACACGCTTTTTATTCTGTCCTCTGACTGAAGCAGAAAACAATCACCTCGTATTTCGTAACCGGCCTAAATTCAGATTCCGCTTTACGAATACAACTTTTTCAACTAGTAAAATGAATAGGTCTTCCCATCTGATGAGAGGTCGACTGCGTCTTCTATGACTGCAAGGATCATTGGAGACAGTTTTCATGGACATATCCTGTCCATGCTAGATGCTTAGACATGATCTTCTTGACTACATTTGAATGTTGTTATAGCTAGTACACTTCATCCTTATATCATAGACCATATATCATCCTAAATACTTTTCTCTTGAAGTCTAACAAAATATTTTAGTCTATGCTTTTAGACTCCGTGTTTCAGACCCTAATTAGAGGACTGGAAAAATCAACTGATGCTAATGTTGGGCTTTTGTTAGTTGATTATTCGTTTTATTTCGTCGCTAATATCATAGTCTGATGTTAATGCGGAACCAAGTACATGAATTTTGCGTGAACATCGATGTTATATGGGCCTTCATTCATTAATCATAAACCATAGACAATCCATAGATACGCAACACTTTCGGAATCTGATGTTTTCCACTTCAGTTGAAGCACCCTGTTAGTAATATTTGCATTGCGAAAGCTGGTAGGGTGTTTCGTTTCAGTGGAAAATGTCAGACTCCGAAAGTTTTCCTATATATATTTGTCTATTTTTCAATCTAATTGAATTGGCCGAACTATAGAGGACCACAAAATTATCAATTATTTTGTTCTTTGGATTACTTGTTTGTAGATTTGTAGATTATATTACCTGCATTTTAAGAGCTTTTTTGTGAAGGCGAATGAATTCATAGCTTTGAATAGCTCAGCTCTATTAAATGTCTCATATCATTGTTTGAAATCGAAGAGGCGATGGCATCGACTTGGAATTCTTGGGTTTTCTCGAAGAACTCAGTGCCTTAGTGTGATGATCTGCATGATTTTGGCATGCTCTCTGCTTTCCAGATTTTTATGAGAACGCGTACGCGAATAAAGTTAAACAAGAGCTACGGAAATATAATTTTGCGGGACGTGGAGGAAATGAAGAACATTTTCGTAAAATCAGTAAGGCAGCAGAGAGAATGGGGATCCTCGTAAACGTAGACAAGACAAAGTGCATGAAATCCAGTAGAGGCTACAAGCAATATCCGGATTGGGTCTGAAGACTTCAGTCCAGGATTCTACGTACCTTGGCAGCTCCATCAACGCGAACATCAGACAAGAAATTCAACGTAGAGTCATAATGTCCAAATTTGTTCGGCGCAACACCAAGCTGAAGATCTACAAGACTATCATTGTACCGGTCCTGATATATAGTTGCGAATCGTGGACATTGTCAGGAGCAGACAGAAATCTGCTTGATGTTTTTGAGAGAAAAGTGCTGAGAATGATCTACTGGAGGACTCGGTTCAACCACGAGCTTTTTCAGCTTTATAATGACGCTACTATCGTGGACCAAATTAAAAGACAGCAAGCTCGATGGCTGGGCCATGTTTGGCACATACATGACGAGGCTTCTCCAAAATAGATCATGCAAGTGAAACTGGATGGTACAAGAAAACGAGGCAAGCAAAGGATTCGCCGGCTTAGATGTCTAAAGGAATATCTTCATCCAAGGGTAGCAACAACTGGAAAAGTACCGCCACAAATGAGATTGCTCAGTTAGAATATGGGACGAGTAAAGTAAAAGTAAGATGGAGAATACTTACTAAATTGACTAATATGCTTTGAAAGGCTCCGCTGGTATGAAATTTTAACTAGCACTTTTGTTATCTCATTTACTCCTTGATGGATATTGTTGCATTGTTCTCCATTCTGCAGCTCTGAGAAGAATCCTTGCCATCCATCGAGAACTTGTACAAATATTCAACATCAATTATGTGTATAAATTTAGTGGGTAAGGAGAGTACTGAAAGTTAGTCCGCTAATAAGTTGGAAAATCTGTAAATCATTCCAAATATCTCAAAGTAATTAAACAGATGAGTGTTGTAACGGTTTGTTTGAATTTGAAGAACGAATTAATTGAAAAAAACGTTATGTTCTCACTCGAACTCACCTCTTTCTTAGGACTAACATCGAGTTCAAGAAGAAAGAAGCGATTCCAGTGAAATCTTCTGGAAAACGAGTGAACGACTTCTGGTCCTCTTTTCTCGAAACGAACATCTTTGGAAAAGTGATCTTTTTGTAGTATATTGTGCTTAAGCTAAAGGTCAATGGGAATACTACATCCCTTGACTATTCTATTGAAGTAAATTTCTTCTGATTTGATCTTAGTTCTTTCCGTGTTCCGTGAATTTTGTATGTTTCTGAAGTCAGCTTGTTCATACGATTACATCAGTGGAAATCCTGCTCTGAGCTATTACGAATTTGTCTTGATAGATATCGTCGAGATGATTTCCATATGTGCAGAGGACTTGATTCTGGATCACAATCCTCTGCACTAACAAAATCTTAGGTATCTAACGATCTTACCAATTTACCCTTTCTTGTAATACAATATAATCTCCCTTCTGTAAATAAGAGAAATGGACTTAAATATCTTCCAAAGCAATCAAAACCCTCACTAATTTTAGTAAAGATAAAGTTACATCATTATCTAAGAACACGATGTTCTCGAAGTTTTATTTTGTAGAGATCTTAAACAATTGCATAACTATGAGCTGATTACTCAGTTAGCTTTTGTCTGGGGTTAGTGTAATAGCTAGTTCCAGTTATCCATATAATTCACAACCAATGTATCTTAAAAATACATTTAAATAGTAGTCATTTAATTTTAATCAAAGAATTAAAGCAAGTAAAAGACAATAATATAATAAAAACTGCTTTCCAAATTATTGCTCACATAGTCAAACATCCAACTGTCAATGAAATTCACAACAACACACCTTGAGAGATCAGAAAATCAAAACCAATTTTTCAAAAGCGACCATTTCATCATCGAGAAAGAACGTAAAATAAAATTACCATCGTCTTTCATTTGCATTGGAAAAGGAGTCAAGAGACCAAGTCCAAGACCACAATTATTTTACATACTCTCTACCTTGGATTCCCATACGATCCCCAGAGATCTTCTGTTTGACCAATTTGGGGCGTCTATTCAATTCTTGCCTCTTAATAAAACACAACTGTCCGTCCGTCCCGTCGATCGCGAAACCATACAAAACTGGTTTCTGATAATTCCTTTTTGCTCAGTTCAGTCAGACTGACTTGGTTATGTTTTGTTGCCAAACTGAAACTCCTCAACCAACAACACAACACAACATACCTTACTTAAAACTCAATTGAATTACAACAAGTTATGCATTATTCTTCCATATTTAAATTAAATTGATGGATGGTGGATCTACATACATAGTATAGTATGTGTGGTTCTTTATGTTCTCTTCACATTTCCGGCAAGGTCATCATCTGACTGAAGGTATGTATGTGCATTGCATTCAGTCAGATGCAATACCAATACTCTCGGTCCGACTATATTATTTGCGTGTCTTAATTATATGTTGAGCATATGCTTGGTCAGCCCGGATTTACATATTCGCACGTATTTTGTAAAGAACAACACGCATTTTCATTTTGCATTGTGTAATGATCATAGAAGAGGAAAATGGTCTATGGGCAGAGGAGAAATAAACTAAACTCCCTTTGAAGCTGACCAGTAAACCAAATCAAATAAACGTCTAGTCTTCTCTGTTAACTATAAACTAAACGGAATCTTAAAATCTAACTAAACAAAATATTTATGATGTTATTTCACTCTTCATTCCTTTTCTTTGGATTATTTTTTTTACATTGCATTTTCCCTAACACTTTGAGGAATGCTTGGGGGGTTTTAGAGAAGTTGGTTGTTAGAATCTACATCTAGCTACATCATTCGTTTATTAAACGCAGTTACACAAAAGAGAAATAATCAATTACCGCCACCTTGCGACTAAATTTAAAATTAAAAATTTATAGAGATATCAACCACAGCAGTGGCTATAATTGGGAAATATTATGGCGTGAAATAAAGTTCAAATGATCTAGTAGGCCTAAATTTCCACATAAAGAAACAAATTTATTATAAATCTTTTGATTGGCTAAGCCGAATCAAAGACGAAAGTAGACTTTTAGCCTACTCAACTCAATATTTTAGCTAGACGGAATTTTAGATATTGTGTCATTGGTCATTGCTCAAATATATCCTCGAAATTGAAATACCAACAAAACCCAAGCAGCATTTTGAATACCTTCCTTCTATGAATACCGTTGCAAGAATACCTACGGAATCTATACTTCTACAATGCTACTTGTAGACCTCTAGGTTAGATTTTTCGAAATTAAATACTTCTTAAAAAGCTATTGAATCCTTCTTCATATTTTCTTGTAGAACACCACCACTTTTATGCTTCGGTAAGACTTCTTAAATATCTTCTTGTAGAAGGTCAACTCAAGCGGTATTTTAAACTTTTTGAAATAGGACATATTTTAATGTAAAATTCATTCACATATTTTAATGATCAGGAAAATATATATGTGTGTCAGATATTTTATTTGTGCAGTACATATTCTGTTCATGCTGCAAGAATTTTATTAATATGAATTTACATATTTTAATTGCCCTCACAATTCCACGTATTTCAGTGAGCAATTAAAATACTGAAATTTTTAGTATACATAATAAATATATCTATAGTATTTGAATGAGTTTCTTACATATTAGTTTTTGATATTTTAATAATTCAAAAAAAAACTTCCAATATTTATAGAAATTCAACAAATCAATGACAACCTCTGGCCATTGCTAAAAAGGCTGGCAATTCGCAAAACAATAAGGCCAAGCGAACTCCACTGGTCAAATAAAAAAGTCTAAAATCATTTTTGGATGAAACATTTTTGAAAGCTTAATTCCAGATATATTTTTAGTGTATTCAGTCATCAGGTATACAAGAGATCTACAAAACATTTGAAACCAGTTTCCAAGAATTATTCTAGAATAAACTAGTGTATAATGCTTCTACAATTTTTCTCCAAGCAGTGTTCAGAAGGTTTAGAAAACCTCTTGGCACGGATAGAATACGTCTTAAATATTTCTTCAGAATACAAAAATGGCATCACTAAATACCTCCTGGATACTTCTCCAGGAAACTCTGAAGCAGTTTTCTACACCTATAGAAGAGAACAAGGATAAAAGAAGTTACCGGGATTCTAGAGGTATCGAAAACCGAATGAAAATACTCTCTTCAACGTTATTTAATATCTACAGCACCCACCAAGAGGAGCTTACTTAGTGAGCTACGCTGATGACTGTACCGTTTTCACCTTAGGTAGCTGCCTCACAGAAATAAGCGAGAGGTTAGACTTAGACACTTTTTGAGACTGTCAGTCTTACAGTCTCTTCGTGAATCTTTTAATATTTATGTAGTCTTTCAATCTGAATCTTTGACCAGAACAAATATTCTTCAAGAGTACTAAAAAGAAGAAGAAAAGAGGAACATATTAGCTGTCTTAAATTTTTGTCAACTGATGGCTGACTCATCCTCGCTCCCTTTGGCTTTTATTTTTTTAAGGAGCCTTCTTCGACTGATTGCTTATTTTTTGAAAGTATATATCTCTGAACCGCTCTCCTGAGAAATCAACAACGTTTCTACCTTTTGGGCTCAATAAGTATAGGCCCAGGAATAAAATTATAAATAATACCACAATACCATTCAACCTACTGTCAAGGTCCTAAGCATTACATTAACTTTTTAGTTTCAGTCAATACGAGCTCAACACAGCAAATAGAGTTAATTCCAGAACGAGAATCTCAAAATCGATTGCGGTTAGCTAATCTGGATGTAATAAACTCACAGAATCAAACAAAGTTCTAGAACGCTCAGTAGCATTAAATGCTCCTATATTGTCCCAAAGACAAGATAGGAAAAATAAAA
>JXPG01044605.1:596-11154 GCA_001015175.1 Megaselia abdita | reverse complement strand
GAACTCGAAAGAAGCTGAAGGACGAGCCGGAACAACAGATACATCAAATTGACTCACATGTTAGCTGAGGTTTTTCATTTATACCAATCGAACGCAAACTCTTCCATTGTGTTTTAGTTGACTGAAGAGGATCAAGTTTGCGTGAGAAGTAAACTGAGTTTTAAGATGGAATTTTTAAATTTACTAAATTAAGGATGGAGTTGAAGCTTTGACAGTGTAAACTACAACTAGAATCCAAACGATGATATTTGCAGTTGGAGTAGGCTGAATCACGACTCCTTTTAGGTTAATGGTTTCATCCAGGCGTTAGTTAAAGTCGTAGTTTTCTTCGTGATCATAGGAACATGGTCTTCAAACAATCTGTTTATTTCCCTTTCCGTGCCTTGAACACAGTTGTCTAAAGGTCGGTCATGAACACTTTCCCAAGCAACAGATTCAATGTGAGATAGAAGCTGTTCATCATCAATAGCTTTAAAGTTCCTACAGCTAATAAGCACGAAACGCTGCTTTTCGAGGGAAACAGTAGATCCTGCTTGGAATAAGCGGATGCTGTTAGTTGCTGATACTGGAGTACAAGTGAAGAGTCGGACACAATAAAGTGGTCCAAAAGTGATGGTGTGGCTTGAAAGTGGGTTGGAGGCTTCAGTAGGTTGATATAGAAAACTCCACGAATAACAATTTTGAGGTATTTAGCTAATATAAATTTTATTTATTATTTATTTTTTGGATTCTAAATCAGCCCTGAAATCATCAATATGTGTGAAGAGACTCTGTGCATTGATATAGATGATGATGATCTCATTTGACAAATGAATTTTGGACAATATGTTGATTATAATTAAATTTTTTGAGCTACTTTTACTAATTGGACTTGAAATTGATTGTGTTATTGCAAGTTGTTGTAAGTTTTGGGTGCCATCAAAAAATGTATGAACTCACTAACTATAGTCAGAGCTGGCCAGAAATCCTGTTCTAAAATAGAGTTG
The DNA here is from genome assembly GCA_001015175.1 of Megaselia abdita. Taxonomy (NCBI): domain Eukaryota; kingdom Metazoa; phylum Arthropoda; class Insecta; order Diptera; family Phoridae; genus Megaselia; species Megaselia abdita. The sequence continues at coordinate 10,168 of JXPG01044605.1, read as the reverse complement.
AAATTAATGTCAGTTTTGTTTTGATAAAATGTTTAACTTGCTCATTAGAAACCCCAATGANAAATAGAGTTGAATAGATTCATATCATTCCGAATGGTAATCTCGAATGAAGAGAATTCTCTTGGGCCTCTAAACAGCATCTTACGAACAGTGAAATCAGTTGAATCCGGTAGTTTTGTTTTGATAAAATGTTTAACTTGCTCATTAGAAACCTCAATGCCAAGTCTTGAGAGAAAAATCGATTTCGGAGGAGGAACAACTGTTATTCCACAAGCCTCAGCAGTCTCATCAGAAAAGTTAGCGTTGCTTGAAGTTGTTGTTTCAGATGGAATCGATGTGGATGAGAGAGGTTGTGTTGCCGTACAAATAGTTGTTGATTTGTTACGATTGTCACATTTAACCGTAACCTGATGAGGGACTGTCGAACCATTTGGAACAATCAACGGCGAAACTGGTAAAACATCTTCTGGATCTTTTTTTCTAATTAATTGTGGTGTGGAAACTTTTTTCGGACATCCATTTCTAGAAGCGTTTTTTTAGGAAATTGCTGTGCTAATTATCCTGATTGCTCTACAGTTGTTTTGCAAAGACCCCGGTAGGAACAATCTCAGCTTCAGAATCGCGGTCAGTGTTTGTCAAATAAACCGCTTTCTCAAAATCGTTCAAAACGTTTTTCACAGAATTGAAAGTTTTCTTCATAACATCAAGTTTACAATGCAGAAATGAAACCATTTCCACTCGGTAGTTGGATGCTGAGAATAAACTTTTTAAACTATCATCGGGCTAATTTTTTTCAGTTAATTTGAGTGATAAGTCGGCTTGACTGACCCAAGCTACCACAACACGAAAATATAAGAATATTTAATATAAATCAGTAAAGCTAACAGGAGGTTTTAGAATCTTGATATTAAGCGATTACTTTTAATGACCGTACAGCCATCAAAAGTAAAGTATTATATTCATAAAGGAAGAATAATATATTTATACATATATTATAAAACACTTATAAAGCTAAACCTTTTTCTACCTGGGACAAAGCTAATTTCAAATAGTGAATGTATGTATCTATTATCCGAGAACGAATTTTCTAATGAGACCTTCCAGTTCTCAATGTTAAGATTAAACAATCACGTGAGTTGTATAAGAGATATGCCTTTTATCTAATATCTAATAAAACAATTGTGACAACTTTATTTATTTATATGGGGATTATTCTTTCATTATGAAATTTGCATTTTCCTCAGTTTCGCCACTCGTTCAGCGTTGTGCAATCCAAGTATCGCTAATTAAACCTTTCATCCTGGTAGCGAAATAGTAGATGAAGGTAATTTGAAGCAATTAAATCGCTCTGTTGCACGTAATTCATGTTTGAAAATTACACCCTGAAAGATAATATTTTGTAAAAGTTCACCTAAATTCTTAATATTTATTACTAGAGTGAGTAACTAAACTAACGAGTCCTTCAAGAGTACATAATTAACCCCTTTCAATTTATTTTCATAAGTAAGGAAGATGAATTAAATTCAAAAGACTAAAAGTAGTGGAAGACAAGGAATAGAGAAGAAAAAGGTCTGATGCTTAGTGGGATCATAACAATCTCCGTAGATATTAAGCATCAAAGAAAAGTACTCAGTCGGACCATTCAATTTCAGTTGGTTTTTATATCGACCAACATCCAGCAGCGCTGTAATAAAATAACAGTTAAAAGTTTGGTTTTAATGGGTGTTTACTTGTTAAATTTTATTTGTACAACAGTTTATTCATTTGGATTGTATGGTTATATTAAATCGGTTTCTTCTGCCTCTATAATTTTTTATAAATGTTTTTTGCTTGAGATATTCTTCTTTCGGTTTATTAAAAACTTGTTCAAATGTAAGCTTAATCTAAATTAAAGTTATCAACGCTTCTTGAAACATTAAACATGAATGAAAATGACTCACCAACAGCATTGTTATTATTTCAATCATCTATAATGAAAAAACTATATGTTGAACATTCACTTTTCTATGATCACTACTGATCTTTTAAGGATGCGCCCTTACTGTTTTTCGGCTAATTCTATAATTTCTTTAAATTTATCATAAACTTAGGTTTTTGAAACTGCAAATATAACTGATAATACCTATATAGTCGTCTATAAAAAGATACACAATATATTTTTCCGAAGGTTTTTTTTTTGCTTCCAGCAAGATGAGAAGAGATTGGTGTGTAGTACGCTTGTTGAAAGTCGAGGAAGAGGTGGTGTGTATCGACTTGGAATTCATGTGGTTTTTCCAAAATATGTCTGAGTGTGAAAAGTTGATCTGTGGTCGACTTTCCGGGCATGAAACCGCATTGATATGGACCGACAATGCGTATGACGTGTGGTTTCAGGCGTTCAGCAATAATGAAAGCTAGAATCATGTAGGCTAATGCTAATGATGATGCTAATGTTCCACTCTTCTGGCATCTTGACCCTGTCCCAGATCTTCAGAAGCAGCTTGTGTAAAGCGTCATTGAAAGAAGGCCCGGCTGTTTTCAACAGTTCAGCTGATATTCCATCATCTCCTTCGCTCTTGTTGCTCTTTAGTTTCTGGAAAGCCGACACTACCCCTGATCTTGTAGGGTGAGGGACATCATCATTGTCTTGGAAATTGCTGGTTAATAATGCCCTGTTCTTGTCCTTACATGTTACCACTGAAGCGTAGTTCTTCAATTGTCGGTTGACGTTTTGATAGAACTTACTAGCCAAGTTCCTGCTTCCTCAGGCACGTCTAAAATGTTGCAGTCACTGCATCCTCATATTTCTGTTTCATGGTAGCGGTGTTCAGTGCTGCAGTGTTGTTTTGTTGTTGTATTTTTTGCCTTTCAGTTGATATCTTAAAACGTACGCTAGCTCGCACGAGGTTATGATCAGAAGAGCCTATATGTGCTCGTCTCATGAATCTAACATCGGTGATACTCGCTACATTACGTGCATCACATAATAAATGGCCAATCTTCCATCGGGATGGTTTCAAATTTTGAAGATGAAATTTTCGGGTCAGGGAAATAAGTGCTTTTTATTACTGAACTCTTCGATGCGGCGAAGCTTATCAATCTTAGTCCATTGTCGTTTGTGTTTTCGTGTAAGCTATGTCTTCCTATCGTACCTTTGTAAATGCCCTATTTGCCTACTTCTTATGCTTTAAAATCGCCTAAAACCAATTTCATATCGTACGCAGGAAGTTTGGAATAGGCCTTGTATATTTGGTCGTAGAAGGTATTTTTGGCCACAACAGTATCTTCCTCTGTGCGGGCGTAAGCACAAATGATGCTGGTGTTGTAAAATCTCGGATACGGAGTATGGATAATCGCGTGTCGATAGGTGTCCGTCGAGCTACACAGTACCTTGTCTGCTCGCGAATGGCGAAACCAACTCCGTTGTTTTTGCTTTAGGCTGGCAACTATAGTATATATAGTATTGCTATTAGGTCAGTCCTATATTTGTCCTGATCCAATCCATTTTCAAGTCTATTGTAAACCCAAAATATTTACTCCATAGTAGTCAGGTTTTGAGGATATTAGTCTATAATCAATATCCTAAACGTCGCTCATCCATTCTTTGTGAAAGACTGAAGCCCTACCTAAACGACATCATCGGGAGTTACCTATGTGGCTTTCGACCAGGTAAATTAACAACATTACCCACTGGAATTTCAAATCGATACTCACCAATCAGGCATACGACAGCATACGATATAGGAACAAGCTTTTTACATCAATGAATTCCTTTGGTATACCATGAAAGCACAACAGACTTTGCTGGTTAACCCTGGCGAATACTGGTAGTGTTGTCAGAATTGGTCACGAATCCTCTGAGCAATTCACTACCGAGCAATGTTTCCGTCATGGAGATGCATTATCCGGTGACTTCTTTTATCTATGTGCCTTGAAAACATTATTCGTGACTCCAAGACCCATCAGGAGAAATTATGCAACTGCAATAAAAGTACTCCAATACTATGCTATGCTGACGACATTGATGTTATTCATTTTTATATGATTTTTGAAAGACGTGTTCTAAAAATAATTTTTGGACATGTTAACATTGATGCTGAATGGAGGAGCAGATACAATGATGAGCTTTATGGTCTATACAAACTCTTGTCCAAAGTGCAGAGACTGAGGTGGCTAGGTCATGTGTACATAATTGACGCCGAAGTTCCAGCAAATGTTTCTGACCCTATTGGTAACAGAGGTAAATGTAGACCGAGAATGCGCTGGTTCTATATTCAGTGGAAGGCGAATTAACGAAGTTGCAAGTGAAATCGACGTGGAAAATAAAAGCAACGAATAGAGACGAATGGAGAAACCCCCTTAAAATGGGGCACAACACCATAAAATGTAATGTTTTTCTCTTTCAATTGAAGATTTCACATAGAACATTCAATTCAATATTCTCTCCAAATCTGTTGCCATTTAATCCAAGCACATCATATCTAGCTTTCGCGATATACATTACATCTGCATATTTCATCTTTAAGTTCAAAGAATTCAAATTTCTATCTATATTTATTGAAAGGCACATCATTCCAAGTGACCAATGAAGAGGTTTCAAAATTACACCATTCTTTGAACCAGAAAATTTTACGTTGTTGAACGATACCTTTGGTATGAATTCTACACTCAAATATACCTAGTTATTTACAATTTCTATAGATGATCCTTTGAAAACCCACTGTTCATGTTGATTTAACCTTAATCCTTTCAATTCCTTTCAGTTAGTCAATAATGCTGTTGTCTATTTGTTAACCAATGCAGCTTTGGCAGTAATTTGTTGACTTCGTTAACACCACTATTAGTCTATTAGTCTCCACTTTTAAAAGAATGGTTACTTGAAAGTGATCTGACCAAATACCATCATTCACCGTGAAACGCTGAATCCGATTAATAATTGAATTGTACACTGCTGTGTAAATTGTAAACTATACATATGAATGTTTACTATAAACTCAATTAAAAATTCGTAACACAACTGTAAATGAACTCAAATCACAGTGTTCTTAAATCAAGACACTATGTTCAGTTCAGGCACGCTCCAATTTCAACGATTCTAATTGTCATATCGAGTTCATCGCAAAACTTTCTAAAAACTGAATTAGAACTAGAAACAGAAGAAGAAAAAAAACTTCATTAAATAGAAAGTAAAAAGAACTATAGAGCACTCAGCCGCACCATCCGAATTCAGCACCCAAAAAAAAAAAGAGCATACAGTACGTTACACGACCTATATCCCTCACAGTCACGAATTGAGAAATGAGAAAAAGTTCTTGTATTATTCCCCATGCAGTCATGTTCTTCAAATATAATTCTAGTATTGTTCCATAAGACAAAGCGCAAAAACAGCAGAGGAGCATAGAAGGTCTTTAAATTACCATCACAGCTTCTTCCTTCTATGATGCAACCATTATATTTCTTCCCTTCAATTTTAAAGTTTTTTACTTGCCATCCAACCATTGTGATGTGTCATGTACTCCTAAATCCAAATAAATAGCTTCCAAATGCATCATAAAAACTAACGTTGGTAGAGACTCGGAGAGAGAGAGTGAACGAACGAACTATAGATAGCAAGGAATGAATCCAACTATATCTGGATTTGTACGTTTGCGAATGGAAATGACGAAGAACAAAAAACCCCAACCATTGAATGAAAAAGGATATCATTCTCCTATATATTCTACTTCTCTTCTATACAAACTACAATGTCTCGGCGTTGCAGACGTCGGTCGTCAACGGATTCATTCATTCAATAAATGACGATGCTGATGATCCTGCTGCAAAACAGCGAAAACTAAAAGCGAAAAAAGACAGATAGATTCATGTGTTATTGCATCCATCCATTTATTTCATTTTGAGAATACGAATTGTACAGAGAACAAAGTGTACTGTTCAGTATACACCCCTCTGGTGTACTTGTGTTGCCATATTCAACGTTTTTTTTTCTCCTTGAGCTCTTGTCATAAACATTTGCAAATTTAGATAATGCATTTATTTGCTTATTTCTCATTCTCATTCTCTTAGGATCCGACGTAGTCACAACATCCAACTTCATGCCTCAGTTGAGGATAGCTAGGTGAAAACTCATCGTAAAAAGTATCATTAGTCTGAGGCACTAAGCGAAGTTTCCGTGATTATTGATTTTTTATATAGGAATTGACATGAAGTGTTAGTCTTGAATATATTAATTATAAAGTTTTTGAGATATCTCTGTTTTTAGGGTTTTTTTTTTTTTTTAAAAACCCTTATGTACTCGCTTTGTCCGTTCGTCTGTCTGTCTGCCGTGAACCTTTTGCAACGTAAATTTGAAGGGTTAAACATTGTCGATATTTACATGTGATACCTCATTTTAAAGGTCTACCTGACTACTACAAACTGACATTTACAGAAATACTTTTTGTGGGCACCAGATGGCGCTAGAGCTCTATTTCTGGAAGCTTCCATTTTAAGTTTTTTTTTAATTTTAGTTAAGCAAATTTTATCCGATCTTGACAAACCCCCATCATTTCTTTTTTGCAATTTCTGTACAAAGTGGCGTAGGGAGCCGAAAAACAGTAAAATGGCCTATAAAAAATTTACCTTTAAGTGCATAACTTCGTTATCACAATTTTGAAAACACATGGGCGTAGGAAAGGGGCAATTAAAGCAAAATGAATTTTTATGGACTTTACGATTCCTATAGTATTATGGTTCCTAATATATTATTCAAAGTGAGGATGGGGCCAGAGACTGTGATTTGGGTAATTTTATAATTAATTTAAAACAAAAAAACCCTAGCGATACTACGGAACGTAGTTCTACTGCACCGCTTCGTTATAGTAGTGAAAAGGAAAGGCAGGCGAAAGAAAAGCAAAATTGGCGAAAAGGAAATAATCCCTTTTTGAGTTTTTTGACGATATGTCTAGAAACTAACCTCAACCTCACCTCTCCGAGATTATATTTATAAAATAAGAGCAATTTTTAGAAGAAACCTGATCAATGAAAGTATAAGAAATCAAATGAAGGAAGAACTTCAAAGTGCCTTGCTCTCATCTGTCCGAGCATTTCAACCGAATAAGAATCTAAACCAATCCATTCTACCATCAACAAGCCAAGAAATCCATAACAACCCCCTAGTTGATGACAACCTACAACGATGCCACCTACAACGATTCACCACCAATTTGCTGTGTATAAAGATTCCAACCCTTAGAAAATTCAGACAATCACCTAAAAGTAGCGATATTTTCGACATTCTAAACAGATCTACACTTCCTAGCCTAACTGAAAGTATTGACCATTTCTTTGATTTCCAAACCATGATTTACTCGGCGGCCCAAACAGTCATTCAAACATTTGGTATCTCCACGCCCAGACCAAGACAAAGTCAGCGCGAACCGAAATCAAAGTCTTCTTGGTTTATAAGACTTGGCGAAAAGACGAGGCACTAAATTAACATCCTAACATCCCATGATAATGGAATTAACTCTAGAAAGGTTCAAAATAAGGTTAACTAAATATACCTTGAACACTTGAACTATCCGAAGTTCCTACTCAAAGTCGTTACCTTCGCTAATGACCCATCCCAAGCTAGACCAATCATCTGTTTATGCACGCTATATACAAGCTTACTACAGGCTGCATCAACGAAGTAATATATACTCATGTTGCTAATGAAAATATATTATGTGAAGAACAAAAAGGATGTACAAAAAATGCAAGAGGATGGAAAGAGAGTTAGCAATCGACCAAGTAGTTCTTGGACAAGCCTTAACAATAATACCAGTAACCTGTTTGTTGGATATGTGGATTACAAAAAAGCTTTAGATAGAATTTGGGTTGCACAAATGCAAAACCATCTCAATTATCAGAGGTAAAATAAACATCACCGAAGAGCAAGAAAACAGCATTTTCGATCAACTGGACGATGGTGACTACTACTACTCTTGGAATCCAACAAAGTACACGAATACATAAAAATAAGCAAAGAAAGTTATCACCAATTAGAAAATCGGGAGAGTTCATAAGATTGCTAAGTCTAAGCTGAAAGGGAATCAACATGTTTGCGATCCTAGAGATGACCTATAGCTTTGGCGTAATTAAATTGACCGACACGAAGCTACAAGACAACACAAAGAAAAATTCGAACAACTCTGACAAAATACCAGTGCCACCATCCCAAAGCCTGTATAGTCGTATGATGCTCCCTAGAAAGTTATTCGGTAGAGGTCTTCTAGACATCCAACTCTTACACGATCGACAAATCAATTCTCTTCGGACGTATTTTCACCACAAAGCTTCTAGATAGCCAGCTTATAGATGCTATCTGTAAAATTGATGGAAACTTTGCCAATCTCAAGTTAGCATTAAATGAAATTTAATAAAACTCCCGCAGTGTAGACCAAAAATTAAACGACTGGTTAAACATTGATTTAGCATGGTGCATCCAATGGCTCACAACAAATACGCTGTTTGGTGTAACAGAAGGTTTTATTCTGGCTATACAGGATGAAGTGATTCCGACAAAAAACTACGTAAAGGACGTCATGTAATCCTGAAGATAATTGTAGGCGTTTCGGATGTAGAGGAGAGAACAGTGATTACTTGCACCTACATGATATTGTTGCTAAAATCATGTAACTGTTACTGATGAAAAAATACGGTTTTACAATAACACAAGACCGGTACTATCTCCTGAAACCTAAAGCAGTCGTCGAGAACAATGAGGTATACTTCGACAGAACCCTTCTATCAAATCACACTAGAGAACACAATACACCAGACATTACCATTATTATAAGCAAAAACGTAAAGCCCATCTGATTGACATAGCTGTACCCCTAGCACATAATTTAGAATCCACACATCAAACCAAAATAACTAAATACTGGAGGACTGAAACCACAATGGAACCTGAACCAAGTTGAAATCATCCCCTGTCGTACTTTCATCCCGAAGAAAATTGTGAAAGGCATTGAACATGCTGATCGACACCTGACAAATTCTTTTTATCAGCAGTAACACAAGAGGGTATCTGTTGCCGTCCTATTCTCGGCTTGCTGGTTTCTTTAATTCGCTTCATTACTGAAATGCACTTTTTGAGAGGTTTGATTGAAGGCCTTAGCGTTGTCCACTAGCTGTAGAAGCCCAGCCTCGCTTGCATTTATAGTTTAGATCTTAGATCTCAATTTTTTAGAACTTCTTATCTTTTTCGACTTTGTCTAGTAGTGATTAATCTTTTCATTTTAAATTTGATATATAACTCTTTACTATCTTGTAATCTTTGTTTTAATTTTATTTATTCGTTTTTGTTGTTATTCCTTATAGGAATTAATCAGTGGAAGAGCAATTGCCCGAAAAGCTCAATTCCCATCAGTGATAAAGTAAATACTCTTCAATAAAAATACACGGCTACTCAAGAAATTATAAATGTAAATTTGCAATTGATTAACGATATTGCTTTACAATTTCTATAAATTTTGTTAAAAATTAATTTCAGAAAAAACATGTATATAGCAATAATTTGTTAATAAACAAGACTATACCAAAATTAAACCAAAATGGAAAAAAAAAAA
>JXPG01044578.1:0-21563 GCA_001015175.1 Megaselia abdita | reverse complement strand
AACATGCTGCTACAACGCATTCGATTCCATCCTTTCATCCATTTGATGAGGCATCCGGTAAATGGAAATCGTACTTCAAACAATTTACTTGCTTCCTCATTACAAATTCAGTACCGGAAAGGAAACAGAAATCAGTGTTATTGAACAAACATAGGCGAAACTACTTTCTCCATAGCTGAGTCTCTTGTAGCCCCTGCGGACTTAATGGATGCAAATATAGAGATCATCGCAGACTCATTGACCAACCATTTTGAAGAAAAGACTAATTACATGAGTGCTGCATATGAGTTTTACTCTTATAACTAAACTAACTAAATCACACAACGAGCCAAAGCTGACTCAAGGTGTAGCAGTGATATTAAGGAATGTTTGCTTCCTATGTGTTTACCAGCTGCTTTTCTACATCAGTGTTTTTAGTTTCCCCTCTTCCTCTGAATAGAGTTAGTGATGAGCTGTCTGCTATTTTAACGAGTGTATTAGAGGTACCCTTTTATTTCATTAACATCGAAACGACGAGGGTGGCGTCAGGTAGTATATCCTACTCACACGAAAGAAAATTTCTTACGAAAAGTTCTGACGTGTACTCTTATAGGCAAAATGAAAATCAACCATTTAAAAATTGGTTAGCAGAACTTAGGAGTAAGGCTCAAACTTGTGGATTTACGGAGTCCTGCTTAAGGGGAAGCCCACTCGATAGAGCTTTGAGAGATGCCATATTAATGGGTACAAACAATACTCACGTGAGAAAAAGTATTTTAAAACTGAAAGATCCCACATTAGCTGAAGTAGTAGAAATCGCTAAAAATGGTGAAATGCTACATCGAGAATCTGAGCGGTTAGATAAATTGTCACTCTCTGTTCACAATATAAATACGCGTTTCCAAGAAAAATCAAGTTCCGCAAAACAGGATAAGAAAAATAAATGTTATAGCTGCGGCTATACGGATGACCGCCGCGATAAATGCAAATATCGAAATTCAAAATGTTCGAATTATAAGGAAACAGGACATATAATAGTAGATATCCTATACCTCCGTGAATCTAAATGGTGTTCCAGTAAATTTCGAAATAGATACAGCCGCCTGGTTTTGATTTGTGGAAAAATATTGGCTGTTCCAAACTTCTAAAATCTTCTCCAAAAATTAAAGCGTTTAGAGAAAACAATTTCGTAGAATCAAAAGGATTTATTGAAATTCCTATAACCTACAAAAATATTGACACTTCTGGGTTATTTGTTGTAGTTGTTTCAAACCCTGATGGATCAGTTAGAGTCTGCGGAGATTTCAAACAGACAATAAATAATAGTATGAGGGTTGATCAACATCCAATTCCAAATATAGAAGAAATATTTTCAAGATTAAATGGAGGTGAAAGATTTACCAAGTTAGACTTCTCCGATGCATACTTGCAGGTCAGATTGGATGAGGATAGTAAACCATTAACAACTATTTAAACTCCTTTTGTTTTTTTCCGCTACTGTTGAATGCCTTGTGGTATTTCCAACGCTTTAGCTATTTTCCAAAGAATTTCTGATCAGATTGTCGCCGGAATTCCACACATGGCAGTTTTCTTAGATGATATAACCATCACAGGTAGAAATTCTGAATAACACATTAGTAATCTGAAACAAGTTCTTAGTCGCATAGAAGAATTTGGATTTAAATGTAAGCTGGCAAAATGTTAATTCTTCAAAGAAAAATTCGAATATTTAGGCTATGTTATATCTAAAGAAGGGATACATACTAATCCAAAAAAAGTAAAAGCTATTTCCGAAATGCCACCACCTAAAAATATAAAAGAAGTGGAAATATTTATGGGAAAAATTAATTATTATTATTCGAAAACGGTGAAGGGCATTCTATAGCCTTTGCTTCCAAAACACTTTCTTCAACGGAACAAAAGTATGCAACAATTGAAAAGGAAGCTCTTGTTATTGTATTTGCTGTAAATAAATTTCATCAATATTTATCCGGACGAAAATTTGAAATTATAACTGATAATAAACCGCTAATATCTATTTTGTCTTCGAAAAAGGAATTTCCTCAGCACGTCTTTTTGAGATTACAAAGATGGTCTTTATTAATTTCGTGGCGGATGCTTTATCAAGATTAACTATTAAAGACGATTCACAAGACAATTTGAATTACGACTTAGTTATTCATAGTAAAAAATAATGTGTATCGCACATATTTGATATGAGTGTTACATATTTGATAATTGCTTTACGTATTTATAATGTATTTTTTTCTACCTATTTTTGAATGTGTATAGTACATATTTCTTGTGAAGGTTACATATTTTAAAGTGTGCAACACACATTAAGAAAATATTTGTTCTATCAGTGTAACATTTGGGCCAATGAAACATGGATAGATCAGTGGAAAAGTACTCAAATTAGAAAGCACGATTCATGGGATTAGAAGTTAATGTATCCAAAAGGAAGTACATGCTAGCAGCAAGAAATGTCAGTGCACATCGAAATCGAGACTTTGAAGTGGTAAAGTATTTCGTATACCTTGGTAGTTCAGTAAAATTCTCCTCCGCAGAGGAGATAATTAGAAGAATAGTACTAGGTAGTCGATTTTTGTACGGTCCTAACCACTTTCTGCATTTAAAACAGCTAGATCGATGTTCAAAGATCTAAATTTACAACACTCTCATCCTCCCAAAAGTTATTTTTGGATCAGAATCGTGTGAGTTGACAAAGGTAGACTGTGAGATACCTATTGATTCGTGTTCTAAGAATTATTTTTGGACTTGTTAACATTGATGGGAAATAGAGAAGCAGATATGATGAGTTTTATGGTCTGTTTACAAATGAAACTATTGTACAAAGGATCAAAGTGCAGAGGGTGAGCTCCAGCAAGAAAAGGTTTGTTCCTTGAACCCTATTGGTAACAGAGGTGAAGGTAGACCGAGAATGTGTAATATTTTTATTCTAATAGAGAATTTTAAACGTGTGTATTTTTATATATATATAATAGAAATAAACTTCTTGGTTATGAAATATATTTTGAGAATCTTATATAATATACAAAATGAATTCTAAAAATATAATAAAAAAAATAAATGGTATAATATTAAGTTCCAGATTTGTAACAGCGTACTTTTGTAAAAAGTCTTTTCCTTTTTGGTTTCAAAATTAAAATGTTTACCTCTTGAAATACAGATAATATTAAGACAATTTCACTATTGAAAACATTACCAGTTATTGTATTATAGTTGCATTAAGTTCGCTACTATATTATCAACCGTAAATCATAATATATCGGCATTATTTTGAATACTTTTTGGATTCTTACCTCTTAAGTAAACTTCACATACGAAAATTTAAGTTTGCATAAAACAAGAGTTTGCATCCGCCGCGAAAGATTTGTTGTAAAGGAAATGAAACAAAATACAACGAGTCCCCTCCACAGTAAGATTGGGTGGATGATGTCCAAAATAAAAATAACAACTGCTGAACACTTTTGAAAAATTTTAAATGTTCGAAAACAAGGTTAACTTTCATTCTTGTGACTGAAAGTAAAGTTTATATGGAAATTTCTTGTAAATAAGGCAGTCGGAATAAGTAAAGTGAAGAAGAAATTGTATTATTTAATTTATTCAAAATCTATTTGCTTTACACTTCACTCAATTGTGTACATATGCTGCGTCACTGACAAAAGTCAAGACTCTGTCGTCAAAAGTATGAAAAGAATTTGTATTCAAAAATTGTATCAAGAGAAAAATGGTTGGTTTTCTTTTTTTTTTTAAATTAATTTCTAACACACAAAGTTTTTATACGAACAAAAAACGAGAAACATAAATTTATTTATTTGAAACATTTATTAACATTTATTATTTTATCGTGAGTAAGTGTGACCTTTTCGGTAGAACTCAAGAACGATTTATGGTAACACATTTTTTTGAAGACTTAAAAATATTTAAATTATGAATTAATTCCTAATGCATGATGTCACACTCCAAAATGTGTTCTAATTGCTGAAAATATTTGTTATCTCCATATTATAAATCGGAAAAATTTGAGGTTAATCCACATCCTTCACTCGACGAGATCATAGCGGCTATAGAATTACCGAGGTATTAGTTTACTCAACGCAGCATACAAAATCCTGTCTTTAATTCTGTGTGAACGCCTAAAACGTATCTCAACGACATCATAGGAGATTACCCGTGCATTTTTAGACCACGAAATTCCACAACTGACCAAATTTTAAATTTAAGTCCGATTCTCAAAAAGACAATAGAGTTCCAGATTGACACTCACCACCTGTTTATAGATTTTAAACAAGCCTATGACTAGACTGCATTATTAGAGATATAAATGCAATGAACCAATTTGGCATCCCGAAGAGACTCATCCAACATGTTCAGTATTTTAACAAAAGCGGTGTCATTTTAAAGAAGAGATCTTCAGGAGTCCAAAAAACCATAAAGAAGTTTTCGGAACATTTTACACTGAGAAAAATTTAGGGTTTAAATTTAATATTTTTCCAATATTACAGTATGGGTATCATTTTAAACGGGAGAGTTTCAGGAGCTCTAAAAACAAGTTTTCTAAAAAAATGCACTGAGAGAAATTTTTTGGGGGAAGTTGTAGTTTTTTTGTTCAATGCTGCAATATGGGTACACTCATATAATGTTGCATTATAAAAATTATTGATTTTCACATATTTAATTCATCATCGGAACTTTTATATATCAAAGTATATGTTTATTTATATAAGTGAACTTAAAGTTAGATTAATTTGTTGTTTTTTAGTCGGAAATCCAGAACAGTTTTTTTGTAAAACGTATTTTTTTTGTAATGAGAGTTTATTTCTAAACCTTTTTAATGAAGTCTTGATGATAAGAACGACACTGTTCACGCTCAACAGAGCACTAATGTCCAAAGTTTTTCGGCGCAAGAACAAGCTGAAGATCTACCAGACTCTCCTCGTACCGGTTCTGATATATGGATGCGAGTCGTGGACGTTATCAGTTTCAGACAGACAACTGCTTGATGTTTTTGAGAGAAAATAGTTGAGAATGATCTGCGTTTCAGGGTGTGAAGGATATGAATGGAGGGCTCGGTTCAATCATGAGCTTTATCAGCTTTATAATGATGCTACTATCGTGGAACTAATAAGCAATCAGCAATTTATTCAATATTTTCAATATTATGTATTCCAAAACATAAATATGGAGACTTTAACCTTAAATACAGATTTTTTGTTTTTACTTGGAGGTAATCTGCACCAGAGACTTAACATACATTGTGACTAAATACTGTGGGACTCTCTTGAAATAAAAAATACAAAATAACACCCAAATATTGTGCCCATTTCCTTAAAGATGTCTAAAATTCTTTTACATGGCCAACATAGCAAATATAAAAACAAAGCTCTGTTATTTATAGGAATTATCTTACAATTATACTTTCATCGTGATATTATAGGTTTTGAAAAGAAATTAAAAAAAAATAGGTTTAAACCGAGATAAAACTAGTAATAAAAATTATACTGCTTATATAAGAATAGTTGTGCAATACTCAATAAACGTTCGATTTTAATGGTAGAACGCACTCAGAGAATTTGATTTTTTGTTTGTTTATATGATAACAAAAATAAAACACAAAAGAGCAAAGCAAAGCATGTCAATATAAGATTACATTAAACAAAAAGGTTTATTGTAAGAATTTATAATAATACTTTTTTAAAATACAATTTTAAAATTTGGAAAATGTGTATATTTGCCTAGCTTCTTCATGTACAATAAATAAAGTAATAAATTAAAATAGCACAATTGGAGAGGATAAATAATTTAAATCTTAAAACTGAAAATCTTTCATTTTCTTTTGTCTTTAATATCATTTTAAAAAATATTTTAATAGCTTCTTTTTATTTCGAGATTCGACAGAATTTCAAAAACCTAACACTTATTCTACTTTTTGACCAAAACACAACCATGGAAGCTAAGAAACAACATAATCATTAATATTTTTAAGTCTTCATGGGAATTTATTGGATAGAGCAAACAGCCGACGCATCTGCATAAGAGTTATTTAGTCTTCGCTTTATGCCTTCTAAGTAAATTTCCCTATTGAAAAGCCCTGCTGACAGAGGTATTCTGCAAAAAAACAAATAACTTAATGATTAATTATTTTAATAATTTTACTTACGAATCGGTTCCTGCTCTGACATAGGTCTTAAATAGCGCCCAAACCGGCTTGTGGTCTGATGATATTATTGAGGGCACAGAATCATAAGCTAGACATTCTACAATTGGATTACCTCCACTATTTTTTCTTAGCATATAAGGATGCCGAAACTTATATAAAATTCTGTCTGTATATGCAGGCGCTCTCTGTTTACTAGATGTATCAAACTGTTGGGTTCCAGGGTCATATTTATAAGTCGGAGGAAATGTTATATTAGCTTCTAAAAATCCTTTGAAGGCGGCTCCATCTGACAAAACAGACTTTAATTGGTCAGTATGCATGAATCCATGTGGTAAATGTGACGGAAGAGGAAATTTTGTTTTTTGAATCCATTCGAGTAGGTTCTCTCTAGGCTCTGATAAACGAAAGTTCAAGTCCCCACACCAGAATACACAGTCAAAGTTTTGTGTTACATCTTTGTTTTTATGACGAATGGGAAGATTTTTTGGCAGGTCCAATGAATGTATTATTCTTTTTACATCTGAAACTCTTTCTTTGACTTTTTGTTGATGAGCTGTTAAATGTGATGTTACGAAAAGCATTGACGTACCAAAAAGGCAAAATGATATGGCTACGGCTCCTTTTGTTCGAAACGCAGTTCCAGGCCGTACAGATAAATAGGAATCCTCGGGTGCAGAACAATACCATATTAAATCACGTCTGAGAAACACTACTAGGTGAAGAGTTCCAAGGTTAACAGAATGGAACAAAACATGTGATGGTCCTATTGTCTCCTGCATTGTCGCTTCCCATTCAAACTTTTCTGGGCAAGACTCTTGTGTTCCAACCACAACTATATCAGGTACATGTTCAACTGCTGTCGGTAACACGAAATCGTTCATTTGTTTAGGAGGAGTTTGGCCATTCATATTCCAAGTTCCGACGAATATTTTTACTTCTTTGGTTGGGAGAATACGATTAAGTTCAGTTGGTCCTAATAATGATGACGGTCCTAAGCGACCGGAAAGAAAACTCCTAAAAAAGAATTGTTTAATTTATTTGAATAGAATATGCGGTCAAATTTTTATATACCGTTCTCTAGCTGATTCTGTAGGTATTAAGCTTAATACTTGAGCTGCCATCAAAGCCTGCGCTAACCCAGATCCCATTGGTGGGTTTACGATGCACTCATTTGAAACAGATCTTCTTAACATTTGATTGCTATCGCCGCTTACAACTACCTCATGTTCACTAATAAAGTTTGGCGATGATATATTCCTTGAGTCTTCTGTTATTTTAGCTCCAAAGTTATCATCTAGCTCTATTCCGTTTTCTTTTAAATCACAACCAATATATGCAGGGTTAATAATCTGTTTTCCAGGCGGGAGTAGCTTAAGTCGAAGTCTTGACCTACTATGTGTTATTGCAATCGATCTAGGAACTCCTCCAGATGGCAGACAATCACTCTGAACACTCTTGCCAGATGTAGACGATGGAGAGCTAGGTGAACTTTTCATGAATTTAACATTAATTGGAGTTTCTGGTGCAGAATTAGTCTCTTTTTCAGCTAAAGGAGCTCGTCGAAGGTCCTCTTCACTTGAATTAAGCAATAAACTATCTGGTCGAACTCTTATATTATTATGGGAAATAGAGTTATATCGAACTTTAACTGGAGTTGGATTAGGTTTCTTATCAACCTAAAAACATTTAATAAATATTAATAGGCTTTTTATTATGTTTGTATAACAGCAAATCTTAATTTAAAGCTTTACAATTGAGATTTAAATTAATTTGATAATTTTCAAATAAAATTCTAGCTTTTATTTGTTAACATTATTGAAACCAGAATAAGGATAATAATTCGGAAACCGGTGATAGCCGGTTTTGATTGAAAATTGAAGCTAACTTGTTATCACTTATTTGAGGAATTTATTTTATAAGTAAGATGCAGAACTAAAATCTTCTATTTTATTTTATGTAAAAATGAATCAGGGAAATTAATTAATAAATATTTATTGGAAAGCTTACAAAGTGGAAAAATGTGAAATGTTGGATATCATTAAAGTTGGGGTGTATCTGATTTAAACAATTATAAACAACAACCCATAAATTTGACTTTACCAAAGTGAAGGCAAAACAAATTGTATTAACTCAGGGTGTTCTGACTTTGTCAAGAGGACAATTTGAGTAGACTTAAAACAAAAAAAAAAACGTCTTTATACAAAATATAGAATTATACACGGCAAGAAGCCAAAACATACAATTTTGTTAGGCTTCAACAGACGCATTTTTATGACGCAATTAAAATATATGCATATATATATTTATGTATATAATGAATAATGCAAACAAACATTGGTTTAACTTTTTGGTAAGTTGGTTGTAGAAATCAACTCTCAGCATGTAGAAGAGAGCGCTTTCAATAGTCAAGAGTGACGAAATTCTATTCGTGAGGATATATGAGTCAGTCAAAATTAGTTAACGCACTAGCAACAATCACTTTATTACAAAGCATTTAGCTTTTTGTAAACCTGTAAGAATCTAGATAATATTGAATTGTACAAAAGTTTATAACTTTATTTATTTAGAATTAGGATACCAACAAAGAAAACAAGTCAATAATTATTATTAAAAGAAAAGGTGTTTCCTCTAACTAACGTAAGAAATTCATGATTTCAAAGAATTGTAAAACTTAAAATGTATCTTTTAATTGTAGGAAAATAAAAACGATTGAAATATTATCTCGTTTTACATTATTCTAAATCCTTCCCTGAAATAAATTTACATTGGTGTTCAAGAAATTGTTGCAAATTCAAAGCACCAACAATAAATTTAGATATACACCGTTTAGCGTCACCTTATTTCTTAAAAAGTTATAAGTTAAGCATTCATCACTCAAAAAATTAAAGGAGAAATCCAAACTTTTAAAACAAGTTAGATTAGGTTTAATATGGGATTGATGATTTATCGTTCATGTCAGTATATATATGTTTTGCTCGTTGTATTCTCAGTACGTGTGATCCCATAACTAACTCCTTTCATTGTTTGTAATACTATTAGAGAACCAGTTTGTATACTTGTTAAACTTTAGGAGATTATCTAATCCTATATCTATAAGTTGCTCGAGATCATCAGCACAGAAATTCTCCAAGATGAGTTTTGCCTAGCTAGATGTTTTCCTGGTCACTGTTCGTTGATTATGATGTCCCTCTTGCAGAGACAAACAATGAAAAGATTTTTCTTTTTGTCAAGATACGGCCAGATAGTTCTTGACATTACAGATTTGTTTATTGTATTACCCTTTTGAGTTTAGGTGAACAGGAGAAATTTTTGAAATTTTTTTAGCTATCTCATCTATTTTGCTGTTTCATTGTGTATCGCTATGACCCGAGACCCAGTAAAGGTGAGCTTATTCGTTTCTTCGAATTTAGGGCCGATTTATTAGAATAAAAGAACTTTCAAATCTACTTTGTTGGTTTTAAATACCATATTTTTTTGTATATAAAATTAATTCTAAAATTGAATGAGCCATTTACTACCTTAAAAAATATTATCACATCATTTGAAGGGATAAGCATTGTCCCATATGGACACTAGTTACCTCATTTTAAAGGCAAATCTGACTACTACAAACTTCCATTAACAGAATTTTCCCTGGTGTACACCAGATTGCACTAGCGTTTAAATTCTGGAAGCTTCCATTTTAATCTATATTATAAAAATCAGTTTTGTATGTTTGTTTGTTCTACAGGTAATCCCTTTTTACCAAATTTGCAGGATAGGTTCATTGAACCTAGACACAGGTCGTAACTATATTTCGTAACGTTACGATACGTTTTGAGCATAAATGTGAGTTAAGGTTACAAATGTTTAGTATTTATTTTGTTTTTTAAAATATTATAAAGAGCGAATATACCAAACATGGGTATCATCGTTGAATGCATGGGTAGGAAATAAATATAGAATTGACTTTTGGTAAAGGTTTCGAGCTTTCAGAAATAGTTCCATGGCCAAATATGTTTATCGTTGGTCGGAATTTCGAGAGGAATCAGGAAAGGTCTGCTTAATTGATTTCTTAAATGGGAATATGTTCCAAGATTTAAAAAAAATCCTCGGCTTTAGCAAAACAATCAATTTCCTCAATATAAAAAAAAAATAAAAATTATATAATAGAATAAAATCCAGATTGAACAAAGAAAAAACTTAAAATTAATTCATCAAAACAATAAATAATAACAAGAATTTAAAAAAAATTAAATAACCCAATAGCTTACGCAATAATTACAACAAAAAAACAATCAAAAAAATATAGAAAAATATAATTTTAATATTAGAACTGTTTTATAAAAAGAAAAACAAAATAACAAAAAACCATCAATACAAAAAAATGATTACAAATATTATATGTCTTAAATAATTTCAAAGAGAAAAAAAAAAAAAAAACAGCAGAGTCATTATTTAAAGTTATTAAAAGAATAAAATACTTTAAAATGTTGTTCATGATTGACTTAAATTAAATTATAAATATATAAATGTTACGAAATTTGGTGAATATGTTATGAAGAGATGTTAATGAATAAATTGTAATATAGAAATAAATGAGAATTTATGCTTAATTTTGACCAAATACAGCGCACATGGGTTATATTTATGTAACGAATTTTCGTGTTCAAAAACGGTATATAAAAGTACCGAAGGAGGGTCGCTCCAGCTATTTTTTTTTAAATTTGAGTTTAGCAAATCTTTTTTGATTTATAATTTGGATATCGCATTTTTAATGTACTAGGAGGTCTTTAAACCCTCATCATTACTTTTTGAAATTTATAAATGTAGTGGCGTATTAAAGGGAACAGTAAAATGGCCTATAAAAAATTGACATTTTAGTGCATAACTTCGCTTTCTCATCTCAATAATATAGGGTCGTGTAATATATAATTTCGAAGGTATTAATAAGACTCATAATCCCTCATTCAAATTTTGGAAATATATGGGCGTAGGAAAGAAGGAACTAAAGCAATTTTTTTTATAGAAAAAAAACCCTAGTGGTACATGGAACATAGTTCTACTTCACCGTTTTTATTAAAAACCTAAAATATATTTCATGAATAAGTTTCTTAAGTGCAGTGCATATATTCATACCAACAATTATAAGTGATAACAAGCTAATATCAAATAATTAACAAAGTAATTAAAGAATACCATGACATAACGTCATTCAAGAGTAAAAGGCAATAATTTTATCAAATTCATTCTTACTCACGCAATAGCCTTGAACTTTTAATCATTTCAAATAATTAATTAATTTCATCAAAGTGATGCATTTACACACAATCATTATTTTTTATTTTACCTTACTCACTTTACAGCACAAACTGAATTGATGGCTTAACCTGTTCGAAACAGTATTTAATTTGTCGCTTTTATGTTGCCTAAGTATCACATTATCTTGACTAGATTTTTTCGGAGAACACCTGGCAAACGAGGTGTCATGAACTGTTGTATCAACTTGTAAACCCTCTGGGTCTGTGGGATGTGGTTCAATTTTAGTCGACCGTTTCGGCCATCCTAATCCTAGAAAATTTTGCAGTTTCTTTGGACTGGCTGCAACAGTAAGTGGCTCCTGACTTTGAGTTCTTCTATCCATTTTGATAGTTTATTTTTTTATTTTTGTATATGTAGAAATTGCACTTAAAGTTAAATATCACGAGAGATACAAAGCACTTGATTGAGTATTAGGTAATTTATAGGACTATAAACAAACGAAAAACGATAGCATCTGAGTGTCTTTATTTCTTTCCCATCATTTTTTTCTTGTCTTTTTTGCATCTAATTGCAAGGATATTGGCATATTTTTATTTTTCATTTTCTTTTAATTATTTTTCTATCGATTTTTCTAAGCATTGTCTTGATATTACAAAATCACAGATTTTTGTTCCTGTCTTTAACACATTTTATTCTTTACAAACAATAAATATTTACAAAGTTTTCGATAACTCAAAAATCACATTTTATGTATTTTCTAAGCTCCTTAGTTACATAAATTTCTTAGAACGACTGAATGAAAATCGATAAGATACTTTGACTGAATGTATGCAAAGAGAATGTCAGAAACAGCTGTTCAATTGCTCTATGATTATTTTAAAACTTAGGGGTAGCATTGACTGACGATTAAACTATTTTGCGTTCCATTTATTTTAAAGAATGGTGTTTCACGCATTATATAATTCTTATTAAATCTTTATAATTGAAAAAAGCTATGCATTAGAACTAGGTTCTATATCACAACGCTATTTTCTTAGAATGAAACTATATTGTAGCGGCTTTCTCAATTCATAATAATGGTGTCTCATTGCCTTGTTATGTGGTATTAAACATCAAAATTCGATTTTTCCACAGACCCTCTTAGCATATCCTTTAAAAAAAATTAATGTTAAAAGATTATTGTTCAATGTGGCACAAAATGTTTCTCAATTAATAAATTAAAAACATTGGTGATTGGCATCTGTTTTTAGTGATCGGAAATGTAAAGAAATATCCATTGCAAGTAATTTCTTGAGGTTTTAACTTAGCTGTAAGAGTAGGCTATTGATTTAATTAAAACTTCAATATTTTTTTGGGAAACATTTTTATTAACATTAATATTTGCCATTGGTATTATGCACAGAAATGCTTAGATAGTTATAATAGCCTCAATTTTTTAATTAGTTGTATATTTCAAAAGGTTACAGTTTATTCAAGAATATATATTTAATAACTTTATTTTTCCTTTAAATACTCAATTTTCAACAATATATATAATAATATAATATACTCAATTTTCAACAATACGAACATTTTATAATTCTGAATACAATAACTTTCCATATATAAATGCGCAGCGATGTAGCGATGTTCCGTCTCTTTCTTTATTCTATGTATCTCTTAAAAATCGTGCTTGTTTTTCGTTAGTATCTAATCAATTCGTCTGGTGTCGTGAGAAAATATTTAACTTTCCGTGTTGAGTAGTTAGAAAAAAAAAATAGAAAATACCAGAACATAATGGTAGCCAACACAATTTTATTCGACTTTTCGGTGGACCCTTCCAAAATTTCTGATGACCGACAGCGGTCCGAGGTGGTAAAAATAATGAGATCAGAGCTAGAGAACCTATTCCCGCAGTTGAAGTTCGTCTATGATCTTAACACATCTGACGGTTATTTGGTGTTGTTAACTGAAAATAATTCTACTATAGTAACCATAAGATTCTTTACTGAACCAGGACTTATAACCATGAATATTGAGTATTATCTTGAAAATGGAAAAGAGCAATTGCTATCGTTTGATGTAAGTATATATCTTTTTTTATAGAAAAAGTGTATGCGGCGAAGGTCAAGTAAGGAAAATGTTCTACCTTTGGAAATATACATCAAGACAAATTTATTGATTTTTCCATAAATACGATCAAAAAATCCTTGTATGAAATCAAGTATATTTCCCAGTCGCTTTTTATAGCCTAGCCTGCGCAATGCAAACTTCTATTTTTGGCTAATATTTTCATTCACTTCTGTTCAAAAACACGTGCTTCCCTATCAAAGAATACATGAACAGGGAGTGAAGCAACAGCTTGTGTATTGTATACTTTTTGTATCTTATATTCTCTTTTTCCTTTCTTCACTCTTTATATTGATAGTGTTTGCTTTAGAATAAAGAACATGATCAGTTTATACTTATAATTTCTCCTATGCAACATTTTGTTTTTAAATAAAATAAATGTTTTTATTGTTAGTATGGTGAAT
Organism: Megaselia abdita; assembly: GCA_001015175.1. Classification (NCBI taxonomy): domain Eukaryota; kingdom Metazoa; phylum Arthropoda; class Insecta; order Diptera; family Phoridae; genus Megaselia; species Megaselia abdita. The sequence goes on along the minus strand of JXPG01044578.1, from coordinate 7,646 downwards.
AAATATTTATATAAGAAGTTCTCGTGCCGTGACGTCCATTTTGGTTTCCTTATAATTTCGTGAAATTCTTTTGGGTTTTACAAACAAACTTGACCTTCATAAAATATTCTTATACATAATATAAAATAATAATGATTCATGTTTAAACAAACAATTCTTTCAGAAAGGATTTTTGAAAAACGTAGGGTATATATTATACATAGTTTTATTTTAAGGAGAGATATCCTTTTTAATAGGGGTACATCGTATTTTGGTGAAAACCTTTACTTCTATTTGTGAGGCCAAAACTGTTATTTCAGTGAAGACAATTTATTTCTTTTATAAGTAATATATAATGACTGTTTTATTCCATTAATGCCAAATTTCGTTACAAATAAACAAAATAATATTTCATTCCAAAAATATTTTGTGATAATTACATTATAATGGAGAAGATTCTTTTTATTGAAATGAAGGGAATAATAATAATAATTAGGTATTTTTCGATTTATCAAATTTATGCACATATTAGACGCTTTGAGCACACAAAAAAGTTTGAAAAGCAAATTTTGCATCATTTTTTGTTCTAAATGTTGTGTCGTTCTTTATATTTACTTTATTTTTCTTTCATATGTCAATTTTCAGACCATCCGAGCAATGGAACTTATTTTACATGATAAATTAAATTCAATGCGATCAAAACATCTACCGCCGATAAAGCGTGGTGGCGATATTGATATTTACATGACAAGTTCAGGTCAGCAAGTAAAATAAATAATTCCCACACTAATAAATATTTATATTAATATATAAAAGCACACCATTTAATCATGTTTTGTGTCCTTCATTTAGTGAATCAATTAGCCAACCTTACCTATATATTACGCGTGTAAATTCTTTATTAATAGGTGTAATGGTGTAACAATTCCTGTTAACTGTCCATTCATTTGTTCCAAAACATATTGTTTGGATGCATCAAGGGCAATCGAAGCTTATAGTATCAGATCATTGATTACAGATCAACTCAGCTCAAAACCTCATGTTCATATTATTTTTTTTTTTGCAAGTTTTTTGTGGTTTTAAGTGTTACTGAATGATACCAATATACATTTACAAAAAGATGGAAACTATTAAACTTCTATTACAATTAAGATTTTATTCATATTCTTTATTTTTTCATACAATTTTTTTATTGTTTTATTTAGTCATCAAAACGTCTTGAAAATACCTTAGCCAAGAAACTTAATATAAATAGTGGACAAGTATTGCCCCCTTTGAAGCGCGGTGCTGTATCAAGGTATTTTCCTTCTTCAGGTAAACATAACATATTTCAAATAATGATTAAACATTTTTAGACTATTATTATTTTAAACAATAGTTAGTAATTGATGTAATCGCTATTATTTTGTTTTCCAATTGATTTCAATCGTTCAATAAACATATTCTTTGTTGAGTTATGTTTCATGAGTTGTCAGACTAAATTATTTCTATCTTTTAGATGAACGTATTATAGAGTATGATATTGATGAAATCGTTTTCGAAAAGAGATCCCCATTTCAAAAAATTCAAATTGTCCACTCGAAAACTTTGGGAAACATGTTAATTTTGGATGAGTTGCAAAGTAAGTATTAAGGATAATCTAAGCAAAAATATCTCTGAATTACATCAAAATTTTGAACAGTTATTTAATTACATTGTTTTTTGTAACACATTTTCTTATTTACATTTTCAAAGTATTTTTTGTTAGTATCTTTATAATTTAGTTAGTCTACATTTAGTTTTTTTTTTTCGAAAATAAATTTGTTAATATTATTATCACTATTAAAAACAAACTCTTTCACAGATATTGCAGACTCTGATTTGATATACACAGAAACCCTTATGCAGCGGGGCATTGAAAATTATGACGGAAAAGAAATATGTATTTTAGGAGGAGGTGATGGTGCCCTACTCTACGAGCTTTTGAAAGAAAATCCGAAACACATTGTTATGATTGAAATCGATGTTGCCGTGATGGACGCTTGTAATAAGTATATGAATAGTATTTGTGGTGATGTCTTGGAGAAGCGAAAGGGTCATAACTATGAGATCATTGAAGGAGACTGTATGGAGTACATGAAATTGTTTCAGCAACAAGGTCGAAAATTTGACTATGTTTTTGGTGACTTAACAGATATTCCGATTTCGGATACACCTACTGGTGAAATATGGAACTTTATACGCACAATCTTAGAACAATCATTCAAAATTTTGAAACCAAATGGAAAATTTTTGACTCATGGAAATGGTACAAGTTGTATGGAATCTCTTAAAATGTTTCAAGATCAATTAGATCTCTTGAAGCCGCCGGTTAAATACACTACATCCAAGGCCTTTGTTCCGTCATTTATGGAAGATTGGGTATTCTACCAAGTAGAATTTGCATGACTTGAGAACTCAAAGCTCTTTTTATCCGAAGTCAGCAATAAGAAGCTATTCAAAAACTATTCAACTTTAAAATTATTTAATTGTACTATTTATCACCAAATGGTGTCGTAGTCTTGTGAATTATGCTTGATATATTAAATTATAAGCTACGTTTATAAAAACGCCAATAAAACCAAAAAAGACGATTTGATTCATAACTATATTTTTAGTTTTTAACTAGATTTTACTTTCGATTTAAAAAAAAAATATTTGAATTAAATAACGATATTTTACAAGCACATATTTTTTTAAATTTTTAATAAGTTGATGGTTGTGAGACAATTTGGAGCTTTTGTAAATTTAAACACTAAATACTATTCCACATAGCATTTGGGGTACCTTGAAAACGTATTCTATCCTTCTTATGGAAAACCTTCGGTGTTTAATTCGTTACATAATTGAAGTGGTATTGCACGCGGTAAGTACTAAGAAATTTTGTTTTTGAACTGTTCATGCTTAAAATGTCCCAAGAAGGGTTAAAAGCAGAAACGTTTTGTAGGACTGCTTTATTCTCTAGTGTAGTCAAATGACTGTAAAGCCCCATTTAATTAAGTTCTTAGGATATGTGATCTTACTCTGTATATAATGGGTAATGAGATCGTCGATCTATTGGCTAAACAGTGTTCGGACCTACAAATTTCGTGCTCGGAAAAAGCTCATACTTAGAAAATCTATTTTCCTATATGATTATAGAGAATTGATATAAAGGCATCTGTGTGTTGTTTATCTTCACAAGAAGTGGACATTCTCCATTTGTAGAATCACTTGAGAGATTAAGTCTTCAGAATATTTCAAAAATTTAAAGATTGCGCCAAATTCTTAAGGCACTTGATTTCAATATTATTTTAAAAATCCCTTTTTTTTTACAGCTTTTGGGAAACAATTAAACATTTAGAGATACATTCTCCAGTAAACGTACAACAATGGATCAAGAAACATATTTTTCTTTAAGCCAGATTTCATAAACCTTTTTAAAAATATCCCAATGAGAAATCTTATCAGAACATTTACTAATTGCATGTTTAAAAAACTTCTTAAGCTAGCAAAATTAACATTATGCATAGAAGAGCTCTCTGAAAGCTCTTATATTTGTTTTCTATGCAGAGGGCTTGAATTTCCAGATATTTTAGTATGCTTACTAAATGTGGACAAGAGCCTTCGGTTCTACCTGGGACTGTTTGTCACAAACAAACTTTTTAAAAATGTTCAGGCTTATTTTGAATTAGATTAGTTCGTTCTTTATGATTGTTTAATAAATTATAGGCCTACGCTTTTAAATTTTAATTTGAGATTGAATTTCACATAACTGATGTCTGGCAAGAAGTTTGTTTAGAATGATGTTATTAATCTTTTAACAATTCAAGACATCTTCTAATTCAAGTAAGAGCGGAGGCAAATAAAATACGGAGTTATTCACATACTGTTATTTTTGTTTGTTTGTTTAAAATATTGGTTCAAGCGGTTGGACTTTCTCATAACTTAATTTTGTTCTCAACTAACTCAATTACAATTCCTATATTATAAATGTTACTAGAAAATAAAAACTGTCGGAAAATACCTTTATTTGGGTCAAATTTAAATAAACCATCCGACGTTAAAAATATATTCTAATCTATGAATTCTAAACTTGGTTAAATTGGCTTTTTTCTATAAATAAATTAAGAATCTTTCCACGATCGATGGAAAAAGATCTCAAAATATCACTTTTAAGCAGCACGATATTTGCGGAAATCGGTTTGAGAATCTATTTTTTTAAATGACAAGAAACAATTTAACCATTTCACCCAAAATAGAATCCTAAACATAATCACTGAATAAAAAGTTAAATTCAGAAAACAAATCGAGTTAAATAAAATTGGCTTTTCTTCAAATTGACTTTCTTTCTGTCTAACGATACTTTTATGCCATATTTTTTTTTGTTTTTGCATTTTCTCTTTAATTTCTAAAAAAATGTTATGACTTATTAGAAAAATCCCAGCTAATCGATAGAAAACAAACTAACTTCACATTTGGTTTTTGAATTATATTTAATATATATAATTTATTTGACTAAAAATTAAGAATACTTTTTCCAAATGTATAAACATGACTAGGATGTGATTTCGCTATGCTCGAATATTTCACCAATATTGGGCTCAACTTCTGTTTCCGATACTATTTCAGCTAACCATTGCTCAATTTGAACTGGATGCAAATCTGTTCCATTAGCAGTTTCCAGAATAATTTTGAGATTTTCGAAATTTTTAAGTACAAATCTTTTTTCATTTCCGATTTCTTCATTGGTGGAGTCGGGTGTTGCCAGAACATCCTCATTAGATGTCTCCACAGGTGTTACCTCCTCGTCCTCAGAATGAGGTAATGGATATGTTGGTGTTTTCTTAGTCAAAAGACTATTTTTTATTTCATTCAGAAGCCTGTTGTAGAATTCACAGTTTCCTTCATTATCTTCGTTATTGGTAGTGCTTGTCACGAAAGTGTCTTCTTCCCTTTCCGATCCTTCACTGCATTCTTTTCTTGCCGATTCTTCTTTTCGTAAAGAACTTTCTTTAGCACAATTTATAGTGATATTTGCAATATTTCTCAAATTAATGATGCCATTACAATTATTTATTGTAATCTTTGGTCTAAAAGAACGTTTCTTCTTAACAGGAACTTCAGTTTGGGATGATTTTGTGGACCTATCATCCATCGTTGTTATAGATAATGTATCGGTGGGTGATATAGAACCTGAACTTAAATCAATAGGACTAACAGCTAATGGTTCGATTCTATGATGGCCTTCTATTAATTCCTTGGTTTCCTTTACGGTAATATTTATTATTGAGTCTCTTAGCAGTCGCCTATTTGTGGAAAAATCTATAACTATGTCTTCGTCGTTAGCATTGATCTTATCAGCTTTTGCACACTCTTCCAGACACTTGTAGCTGATGTCATGCTCGTTTTGAGGATCGGTATCATATTCATTTTTGAAAATATCACTATACGCAAGATTGATGGAGTCATAGTTGAATTTTCCATAGTTTCTTATTAGTATTAGTAACTCATCTTCGTGTTCAGTCAGAAACTGAGTATCGCCTTCAAGCAAGGAGTGCGATGTTGAAGACGAATTTGCCGAAGAAGAATGAATTAACAAATCCACTTGCCGGAGCAACAGCTTCTCTCGGACTTGTAAGGATTCACGAATTAAATCAAACTTTTTTTGAACTTGAACTTTAAGCTAAAAAGGTTTTGGTGTTATTATTAAAACATTTATCTAAAATAATTACCTTCAAAAAATCATTCTTATTCATACTGCAAGTTATACCACCAATTTTAAATCCTCTCAGATTCTTTTATGTTTCCTTTGTTCTTTGACGAGCCCTGATCTGGATAGAGAAATATTCATTTTATAATATTGATTCATTCATTTTCTAATAAGGATGAGCATATAATTATGTCTTAAAATGTCCGTCACGAATTCTTTTTGCTTAGTGTCTTAAATACGAGCATTGCTTGTTTCTTACTTTTTGTATAAACTACAATTAATTTTAAATTATCCGATTAAACCTTAATTTTTAGTAATATTAGTTTTTTTTCAGACTTTTGAAAACAAGTATCCGATGTCGCCTTTTCAAAATTAATACGTTTACTTTTTGTTCAAATTTGAATTTTTAACTAATTGTAAAGTTTATTAAATTTATGATTGTACATGAACTAATGTGTTCTTCATTTCGTTTTAAATATATCATCAGTTGTCTAAACGAGTAGTCTGAGTACAATCTGATTGGATATTTGTTTTTTTTTTTTGTCATAGAAAGTATTTTGTTTTGTTTTTGACCAAAGTGATTCAATACCATATAAAAGAGCGGATTTATGCATGCCTTAGTAATATTCGAATTCTGCTATTTGGATTTTACTATTTTTTATAGGAATTAACCCAAAGAAGCAAAATCAGATTATTATACTAGATAAAAAACTGAGCTGGGAGCCTAATGTAGCATCAGAGGGCTATACCATATCCAAACTGTTCTGGCCGATCGCTGACCAAAAGAATGTCTGGGAAATAGCATGAGAAGAACAAGAATTCTAGAAGGTGTCTTCACATGACACTGTCTTTTGGATAGACATGCAAAAGTCTTGGGCTTAACTACAAAAGGCGTAGATTTCAGATATTAGAAAGTAATTTACATAACAAGAGGAATTCAGTTCTCTGACAATAAAGAAATTAATTATTGGAAGTTTAAGTAATCTAGAAGAAATTTTCCCCTTTTAGGTCGGGTTACAAACTCCACGGGGATCGCCATAGGACATGGAATGGAATTAAGTAATCTAATCTTATTAAATACACAAAAAGATTAATTTTTGCTTTTTTTTGTAATTCTAACTTTGATATTCTCTTAAATAGTATTTAGTTATCTAAATCATAATAATTTCAAAACTAGACAAATTTTAAAAATGTTATTTTCAAAATACTGTTTACAAAATATAAGATACAAGTTGTATATATTAAGACGTTGTATATTAACAATATTAAATTATTAATAAAAAAGAATATTAAAAACAATTTTAAATTATTCTTTGTAACAATTATTGTAAATAAAAATTATTATTTAAACCTTCTACAATATATATCTTGAAATTCGAGACTTACAAAAAAAAAACATCTTAAAAAAGTTCAAAAAAATTAGTAACAAATAAAATCTAAATAAACAAAATTATAAGAAAAAATATAATATTTTATAAAAAGAGAGATATTTTTGTTTGTTTCAGTTAAAACAGTTTTAACAAGTAAATAAGTTTCAAACAAATACTTCTAAAATTTGTAAATGTTTACTGAGTATCTATCTACTCGTTAAACGTTAAATGGTTAATTTGATTATTTGCTTTTCTTTACTAAATTCTTTAATTTGCTTTTACTAGAAAGTTTTCAATAAGAGAAGAAGACATGTTGGGAGTTCTATAAATAGTTTCTGAATATGAAAAACGTTTCTACATATTTTCTTTTTTAAAAATTCATTTTTTTTAGAAACAAAAATCTGAAAGAATTGTGAAAGGAACATCTTTCGAAAATNTTCTATACAATCATTGACTTTTATGAATTTTAAATTAATTATTCTTTAATTGAAATTAATAATGAATAAAACGTTATTTTCCTAAATAAAAACATATTTCCCCCTAGAAGTTTTCCAACTGTAACTCGTGAGTGGCTACTTTGTAAAGAT
>JXPG01044566.1:584-21361 GCA_001015175.1 Megaselia abdita | reverse complement strand
GACGTGTGCACTGAGGATCGAACTCAGAATCGTCAGACTGGAAGGCGAGAGCGCTAGCACCTACACCAACCAACTACTTGGATATATATACTAATTGGATAATGTTTCATTAGAATTCACTCTGAAACGAGTAAGATACAAAATTGGTAGTGATGTTCTTGAAAAATGATTTGTGATTTTTTTTCGATCCGAGTCAGAAATATCTGAATTTTAAAATACTGCTGGTTTTTGTCAATACTTTGAATAAAAGAGTTACTTCAAGAACTTCCTAATACTATTTTAGGTGAAGTGCGACGTATAATTGATGAACTTTGCATGAGAATTGTATCAAAAATTTCAGGTCCTTCGATCCGAGAAAGAAACAAATTTGCAACACTTTAGGCTTTGGTTCAAAGGATTATGACATAAGTGTGACATAGGAATAGTAAATCTTTCAAATGACTACAATTAGAATGGACCTTCGATCCGAGTCAGAAATATCTGAATTTTAAAATACTGCTGGTTTTTGTCAATACTTTGAATGGAAGAGTTACTTCAAGAACTTCCTAATATTATTTTAGGTCAAGTGCGACGTAGAATTAGTGAATGTCGCATGAGAATTGTATCAGAAATTTCAGGTCCTTCGATCCGAGACCGAAACCAATTTGCAAACCTTTTAGCTTTGGTTCAAAGAATTATGACATAAGAATAGTAAATCTTTCAAATGACTACAATTAGAATGGACCTTCGATCCGAGTCAGAAATATCTGAATTTTAAAATACTGCTGGTTTTTGTCAATACTTTGAATAAAAGAGTTACTTCAAGAACTTCCTAATACTATTTTAGGTGAAGTGCGACGTATAATTGATGAACTTTGCATGAGAATTGTATCAAAAATTTCAGGTCCTTCGATCCGAGAAAGAAACAAATTTGCAACACTTTAGGCTTTGGTTCAAAGGATTATGACATAAGTGTGACATAGGAATAGTAAATCTTTCAAATGACTACAATTAGAATGGACCTTCGATCCGAGTCAGAAATATCTGAATTTTAAAATACTGCTGGTTTTTTTTCCATTTGGGTTTTTGATCATATTTTAAATGGAAGAGTTTCCAAAATGTTTGAGGCTTTTAGATGTGAGCCGAATTTTATATGAGCCATGTTCTTCTTCCCGAGCAAGAGCAATAAATGTCAGGTCCTTCGATCCGAGCCAGAAAAAAATCTTTCAATTCAAACAAAACCAGACAAGATATTGAAGATAAATGAAAACCCCTAATTTCATTGGTCAATTAATTCCGAAAACTATAAAAACACACATAAAATAAATGTCACGAGTGAAAACATACAACCTTAACCTCTTTTCAAGTAAAGGAAAGTTACATTTAATTTCTCCCAATGGATTCAATAACTTTTTATCCGACATAAATAGTGGATGGCGAAACGAACTGAAACTTTTTTACAATCAGCAATTTTTTCAATCCACGAAATTCAGTTCGAGCTAATTTAACTTTGTAAGAAGTTTTCGGTTGTAGCTCTATTTTCTACATTGGAATCGTATACGGTCTCAGTTTTCCATTTTAATTACCATTAGGTTTGTAGTATTGCAGCTACTACAGTTGGTTTAGGAAACTACATGTCACTGTGTGGTAACTGGTTACAATTCTAGCAGTTTAGTTTAAATAGAATGTACGATGTATGTATACAAGCATCCCAGATGAGCAATAACATGAGAGAAGATAGTGCAGTTGTACAATGTACACTTTGCATTCAATGTTAAACCAGCATTATCTTCTTGTTATGAAGTTACTTTTTTTTTGAGGATTTCTATTTTTTTGAGGATTTACTAAGACTCAAACCAACGCAAAGCCACCAAACTCAACAACATCCGGAACACATTATCCAATGTCCTAGCGACAAATGAAAACCAAACCGGGTCAATGGAAGATAATTGTTATTAAAGTGATAAATATTTTGTTTTTTTTTTATTGTCCAATGCGATTGTAAAATTTCAAAGTAATAAATTCCGTTTTCTGTGTACTCTGTGTGATTTTTCCTCTCATTCTCTGCGCTTTTCTCTGTTTTCTGATATTTATTCAACTTAATTTGGATTAAAAATGGTCTGTTGTTTGTTTTAATTGTCCTTTGGTTGTGGTTCTGGGTTTGTTATGTAATTGCAATTTCAGTTCCCGCCCGGATTCATTCAACCACACTGTTCACAATCTCTCGATGGAATTTCATACTCAAAAGTTATAAAAGCCATCCCGAAACATTTGAACAGTGCAGCAGTGATTAACGACTAGTACTTACGTGCATTGGTATTCATTCCATAAATCCACACATTCAAACGGTTCCGGACATATAACATTTGAGCATGGTTTGTTGGAGGGACAACCTCTTTCCAGGTTGGGAGCAACTGTCGCTTGACCCCATTGTGTTCCGTTCATAGCAGGTGGCAGTGGTAAGTGTTTACCTTCCAATCTGTAAAGAAGGTTATTAAGAAAATTTATTACGGTAATAAAGTTAGCTTTTACTTTGTTGCTATCACTTACCTTATATCATCCATACAGCTTTTCTGGTAATCTCCGTATACTTCAAATGTACGAACTCCTGTATATTCTGCTTTACCACCAGCAAAAACACCCTCTTGTTTGTCAACGAGAAGCCATTGATGTCCTGTAAACTCAAATGATTCATTGTAACGTCTTCCCTCTCCACCATCCAATTCTAGCATGGCAGCAGAGCCATAACGATGCACTTTGACGACATGCCATTGTCCATCATCAACAAGCATGGCATTCAGCCACAAGTCTTTCTCTTCGGTTTTGAGAGAATTCAAATTATAACGGAAATGCAAACGGGCGTCTTTAATTTCTAGGATTGCATATTCCCTATTGTGTTGATCACTGACTCTGAACAGTTCTCCATGTTGCTCTCGAGTTCGGAAACGTAGTTGAATTTCTGTTGAGTAACGATCCGGCTCGAAACTAAGAGCGTATTTGATGTAAGACTTTTGCTTGAATGTGGTGGGTGTAGTTGGGAGATTACAAGCTGGACCAGTCCATCCAGGACGACACTTGCATCTGGCTTCTGTGAAGCTTCCAACGCAATTTCCATGCTCCCAACAACGAGCAGTTACTTCACTTTGAGAGCAAACTTCTTCGGTTTGTGGGCATCCGGCAACGCTGTTTCTTGATAGACCAGGATGAGCCAAGTCATACAACCTACTGTTGTGAATCAAATTCCTAATACATCCATCGAATCCTTTAGCAGATGGTGAGTAATTCCAATTATACAGTTTTTGGTCAAATTGTTCTCTATAAAGTCCACCGATTTGTAGAGGAGCGTTAACATTCAAATATTCGTTGAATGGTGGTATTTGCCCTCTAGCTTGACATGATGAACTGTCAAATTCAGGTCCACTGCCATCTTCCATTTCAGATACTTCTGCTGACTTACAGTAATCAACCACTAACCGAACCGACTCAGAATCCCAGAAAATATCCATTCGATGCCATTCACCGTCATCCAAAGTTTTCTTGGTTTTTATTTTCAGCTCGAGAGTTCCTGAACCAAAATCAATCAACAAGCGTGGGAAGCCACGTTCTAACTCTAAGGAAACAAAATCAGAGACTAACATCTCATCTCGCTCTGGAGGAACTATCGGACCATTGTACAATATCAGACCATCAGGTTTTCTGGTAGCAAATTCTAAACTCATATGAGAGTTATCACACATTTCCAAGGGTGGATACCAAGCCCATCCATTACCACGGAAACTCCTTGTTGTTTGTTGACACCTAGGACCAGTATATCCAGCTGGACACGAACAGTGCGGTCCATAACGTGTTTCAATGCATCGACCACCATTGTAACATGGTGAATTCTGACAGGACTCTTCCTTTGTAAAGTTGCGAGCACCACACGTACATTCTGCCAATGTGTCAACACGTACACCCACTAAAGCTGTTTTATTAGCATTCACCATATATGGAAGACTACTTATGTCTAATGTGTTTGTACAAGAACCCTCGCACATTTGATTTTCATATAAACATTCATCTATGCCAACCATTGTAATATTAATTCCGACGTCCTTTTCAATTTCCTCACGATTCATTAAAACAATGCCATTCAATCTGACAGGCTTGTAGTAGGGTGAGCCGTGGGCGGAGAACCTGATATCAGTTAAAGGTGGATGACGGCGTTTCATTTGAACACTGAATATGTCGACGTTTTCTCGGTCGGTATTCAACAAATCAGCTAACTTATCACGGAACCTATCTAATTTACTTCTTGATAAGCTTTGCGTGCGATAATTCCACACACGAATGAAGTCTTCATCGCTGATTCCACTAATCCTTATAGATCCAGAATTGATTACAGCATCGTATGGAATTTCTCGAACAGTAACTGTTACATTAGCTGGCACGTCGGTCTGAGTGTGTTTGCGGTCATAGACTTTGAAGCGTAAATGATAGCGACCCTCCCTGGTTCCAGATCTCATCGTAATCATGCCAGAGTCTTCATCTAATTTGAAGCGAGGATGCTCTTGAGGATCCCAGTAGAATTTCTTGTCGGGTAAATCCCAATCATCCAAATCATAAACGTATACACGACCGACTTGAGTATCCGGGGACTGGCCCTGGTAATTGTATACAAAGATATCCTTTGATCCCGGCTGCATCTTGTTATCATTGACATCACCAATAACCACTGTTAATGTGCTGGTACCGGTCATTGCAGGACTACCATGGTCCTTGATGACTATCGGAATTAAGTATTCTTTTTGCTGTTCTCTGTCAAATGATCTGAGTGACGACACTATAGCCATACCATCTCCATTTGCACCCTCTGTTGAAAAAGGAAACATATTTGGTTACATTTTGCTTTATTTTAGTTCTTTGTCTGTTGGGCTGGTTTTTTTTTTTCTACAGGTTTTTGAATATTAATTGAGGAGGTTTTATATTTATGCTATAAAGTTTAAAGTGCCATCTAAAGGTGCTTATCAAAATTACCTAATAAGAACAACTAAATTGAACAAGACCCGATAGTGTTCGGGATCTGAACATTTTCCGATATTTTAGATATTGAGTATGTATGAAAATATTGTATGGAAACCTGAACCAAATCTCGACTGCACAACGTTTTTCCTTGAATTAAAATATAGAGTGTGGTTGGGAGTAGTTGTCGGTTTGATGGTTGCTCCGAAAACACTTTGTTGACATAGAGGACTACTTTATACTGTGAATGTTATATTGAGTGAAATGAAATGCTTTGCAAGTTTTACAACTAACATGTTGTTAGTAATTGATTGAAAATGAAATATTCAAATAGAAATATTGCTGGTTTTGCTTATAAGAGGATTTCTTAGAGAGTTTTTCCAGTTTAATTAGGTATTGATTGTTAGGTTTTATTAGGAGATTTGGTTTCTAGTCACGTTCTTTTGATGCTGCGAGATTAGTTTGTTGCTTTTATGGAAAGGATATGCATTTTAAAGTGCAAATTATTTCTACAATGTCTTTTTTGCTTTCATGTTCAAGAGTGTTGCTGAACAGAACGGGAAAGAGTGATTTTCGTTACACAATGTTATATGTAAGACTTATCCAACATAAGGGTAGGGATTCTTAGTTAAGCTAGTTTGTTGTATGATGTGGGAGCATATCGTTCCTATGAGCAAAGTTCGTCACGTTGGAGTATGTGTCGTGCTGTTATGCGGAATACATATCAAGATAATTTGCGGTTTCACTCTCTGTGAGAATCCGATTTAATTTCTACCTGAAATATCACGGATTTATGTGCAGTTCAAAGTACAGTCACTAACAGTAAATAACAAACCATACAAAACATTCATTTCAAAGAGTCACATTAATTTACAATTACAATACCAGACATCACATAAGTAAATTATCTCCATGAACCTTCTGTTTGTGAAAGCTAAACATTCTCATTAATCTATTTTGGACCATTCTAGGAATCTGTAGACCTAAAATAACCAACAGTGGAGAACTGTACTTTCCGACCGACATTTCCTACAATAAAAATAGTTTTCCCATGGAAATGTTCCTCCTAAATTGTAGGAAACAGAAGACAATCCCTGAAAAAGTTGTTATTGCAGTCGAACCATTATTCAAAATCTGAAATTGTTATGTGCATTCATCTTCCACACACGAAGAACCTAACCGAACCAATCCATCCTTAATACACACTAAATCCACACACAATACAACTCTCCACTTCCTCTCCTTTCACCACAGCAAAAAAAAAAACTAATGTTAAGGATTATTGTTTCAATTCTTTGTTTATTATACATAATATCCTTTATACCCTTTTCTATATCATAAAGTATGGAATAGTCGGATTTATGCACTTTGAGACAATTTGTGGTAATAGTCATGGCAATTATTTGATAATAGAGATTTTTTTTTCAATGGAAGAGATTGTCTTTTGTAATATGAACAGTTTCAAATCAGAAGAGGTGATAAGTTTGCTTCGTCTCACCTGTGTTTAATCCTTTTCAATTTATTCAGGACTTGGACAATAGCTCAATGTTAATTGCTTGGTCAAGGAATAATTTTGGCGATAGATTTATGACTCACTTCCAAGAAGATGAAAGATTCATCATAAGTTTGTTAAGTCTACCCTATGTTTAATTCCTTTGCAACCCATTCAAGGCTTGAATAATTCCTGATCATTTTGTCACTAAGGAGTAACTTTGACAACAGATTTTCTGACTCTCTTAAGATGAAATAACTCATTACTATGACACGTTTGTTTCGTCTCACCTATGTTTAATTCCTTGGCAATTGAGTCAAGAATTGAAAAATTGCTGAATATTAATTACGGCTCATTTTGTGGCGAAGGAATAATTGTGGCAATAGATTTCCTACTCTCTGTCGCAAAGAGGAAAGACTCATGCTTGTTGCGTCTCACCTATGTTTAATTCCTTAACAATTGAAAAATGGTTGAAAAATTGCTTAATGTCATTTACTGATCATTTTGTGGCCAAGGAATATCTTTGACAACAGATTTCTGACTCTCTTAAGATGAAATAACTCATTAATATGACAAGTTTGTTTCGTCTCACCAATGTTTAATTCCTTTGCAATTGATTCAAGATTTTGGCGATAGATTTATGACTCACTTCCAAGAAGATGAAAGATTCATCATAAGTTTGTTAAGTCTACCCTATGTTTAATTCCTTTGCAACCCATTCAAGGCTTGAATAATTCCTGATCATTTTGTCACTAAGGAGTAACTTTGACAACAGATTTTCTGACTCTCTTAAGATGAAATAACTCATTACTATGACACGTTTGTTTCGTCTCACCTATGTTTAATTCCTTGGCAATTGAGTCAAGAATTGAAAAATTGCTGAATATTAATTACGGCTCATTTTGTGGCGAAGGAATAATTGTGGCAATAGATTTCCTACTCTCTGTCGCAAAGAGGAAAGACTCATGCTTGTTGCGTCTCACCTATGTTTAATTCCTTAACAATTGAAAAATGGTTGAAAAATTGCTTAATGTCATTTACTGATCATTTTGTGGCCAAGGAATATCTTTGACAACAGATTTCTGACTCTCTTAAGATGAAATAACTCATTAATATGACAAGTTTGTTTCGTCTCACCAATGTTTAATTCCTTTGCAATTGATTCAAGATTTTGGCGATAGATTTATGACTCACTTCCAAGAAGATGAAAGATTCATCATAAGTTTGTTAAGTCTACCCTACGTTTAATTCCTTTGCAACCCATTCAAATCTTGAATAATTCCTGATCATTTTGTGACTAAGGAGTAACTTTGACAATAGATTTCTGACTCTGATAGAGGATAAACTTATAATTATGGTAAATGGTTTCGTCTCACCAATGTTTAATTCCTTGGCAATTGAGTCAAGACTTGAAAAATGGGTGAATATTAATTACGGCTCATTTTGTGACCAAGGAATAATTGTGGCAATATATTTCTGGCTCCTTTTAAAAAAAGTTGAAAGACTCAACTCAAGTTTGTTTCGTCTCACCAATGTTTCAATCCTTTGTAATTGATTCAAGACTTGAATAATGTCTGAATGTTAATTACTTGATCATTTCGTGACCAAGGAATCATTTTGGTAATAGATTTCTCACTCACTTCCACAAATATGAAAGTATGTTGCGTCTCACCTATGTTTAATTCCTTAGCAATTGATCCAAGACATGAGAAATGTCTGAATGTTAATTACTTGGTCATTTCGTGACCATGGAATAATTTTAGCCATAGATTTCCTACTCTCTTTGCAATTCATTCAAGACTAGAATAATATCTGAATGTTAATAACGAATCATTTTGGGACCAAGGAATCATTTTGGCGATAGATTTATGACTTACTTCAAAGAAGATGGAAGACTCATCATAAGATTGTTAAGACTCCCCTATGTTTAATTTCTTTGCAACCCATTCAAGACTTTAATAATGGGTGAATGTTAATTACTGATCATTTTGTGACCAAGGAATAATTGTGGCAATAGATTTCTGGCTTCTTTTCCAAGAAGATGAAAGACTCATCATAAGTTTGTTACGTATCTACTAACTAAAAAAACTAAATCACACAACGAGCCAAAGCTGACTCAAGGTGTAGCAGTGATATTAAGGAATGTTTGCTTCCTATGTGTTTACCAGCTGCTTTTCTACATCAGTGTTGTTAGTTTTTCCCTCTTCCTCTGAATAGAGTCAGTGATGAGCTGTCTGCTATTTTAACGAGTGTATTAGAGGTACCCTTTTATTTCATCAACATCGAAACGACAAGGGTGGCGTCAGGTAGTATATCCGACTCACACGAAAGAAAATTTCTTACGAAAAATTCTGACGTGTGCACTGAGGATCGAACTCAGAATCGTCTGACTGGAAGGCGAGAGCGCTAGCACCTACACCAACCAACTACCTATCACCTATGTTTAATTCCTTCCCAATTAATCCAAGACATGAAAAATGTCTGAATGTTAATTACTGATCATTTTATGACCACGGAATAATTGTGGCAATAGATTTCTGGCTCCTTTTCCAAGAACATGAAAGACTCATCATAAGTTTGTTACGTCTCACCTATGTTTAATTCCTTCCCAATTGATCCAAGACATGAAAAATGTCTGAATGTTAATTAGTTGGTCATTTCGTGACAAGTACTGTCATTTGTGACCATGCAATAACTTTGACAACAGATTTCTGACTCTATGGAAAAGAGGATAACTCATAATTATGGTAAATTTGTTTTGTCTCACCTATATGTTTAATTTCTTAGCAATTGATCCAAGACTTGAAAAATGGATGAATGTTAATTGCTGATCATTTTGTGACCAAGGAATAACTTTGGCAATATATTATATTTAATTCTTTAGCAATTGAAAAATTGTTGAAAAATAGCTAATGTCAATTTCTGATCACTTTGTGACCAAGTAATCATTTAGTGTTANAGTTGGTCATTTCGTGACAAGTACTGTCATTTGTGACCATGCAATAACTTTGACAACAGATTTCTGACTCTATGGAAAAGAGGATAACTCATAATTATGGTAAATTTGTTTTGTCTCACCTATATGTTTAATTTCTTAGCAATTGATCCAAGACTTGAAAAATGGATGAATGTTAATTGCTGATCATTTTGTGACCAAGGAATAACTTTGGCAATATATTATATTTAATTCCTTAGCAATTGAAAAATTGTTGAAAAGTAGCTAATGTCAATTTCTGATCACTTTGTGACCAAGTAATAGATTTCTGGCTCATTTCCGAAAGGATGAAAGACTCATCATAAGTTTGTTAAGACATAAAAAATGTCTGAATGTTAATTTGTTTGTCATTTCGTGACCATGGAATAATTTTAGCAATACATTTCTCTCTGTCGAAAAGAGGAAAGACTTATCATAACTTTGTTACGTCTCACCTATGCTTAATTCCTTAGCAATTGAAAAATGTTGTGACCAAATAATAACTTTGACAACATATTTCTGACTCTCTTAAGATGAAAGAACTCATTAATATGACAAGTTTGTTTCGTCTCACCTATATTTAATTCCTTTGCAATTGATTCAAGACTTGAATAATGGCTGAATGTTAATTACTGATCATTTTGTGACCAAGGAATAATTGTGGCAATCGATTTCTGACTCTCTACCGAAAAGATGAAATGTTATTTCGAAAGACCAGATGTTCTTTCGAAAAGTAAATTGAATAACTAAAAGCAAAAAAACCTCTTCAAAAGTAATTTATCAACCATTTTAAAAATCCTCGTATCTTTAAAAGCAATACAACCCCCACAATACCCAGTTATCGTCATAAAATTTCTTACAGTGTCATTATATTCTACAGTGTATACAAAACTTAATCCCATTTTCTCTATATCCTACACAACAAACTAAACTCATTTTGTATCCAAACTAAAATATATATATACGGAAGAATTAACTCGATTCCTTAATAGTTTAATTCGAGTAATTTTAAAATTTTATTACTTGAGGATTAAACGAAGAAGAGCAGACAGAAAACATAACAGAAAGGGTTGTGTAAAAGGAAACAAGAAACTGTAGAAGAAGGATACTCCGTTTAATTAAGAATATTTTTATGAATTATTCATATCATGAATTCGGTACTTACTCTGATCCTGTTCTACTTTAAATGATGCACGAATTATATCGTCAGCACCAGGATCCAATCTAAATTGGAATGGTGGTCCATTGCTTCTGCTTCTATCATCATCGTCAGTTGCTAAAATTTCCACGACTTTCCTTGGTGGCACGTGCTCTGGTAAAACAGGACGGTAATCCTTCAAGAACTTAGGTGCGTTATCGTTTTGATCCTGAACGATGACGGTTAATGTGGCAGTGGCTGTCTTTGGCGGAACACCGTCATCAATGGCGAGGATTTTCACTTGATGACGTGGAACTACTTCGCGGTCCAAGGAACGTTGAATTGAAACAGTTCCTTCTTGGTTGATAGCGAATTGACGTTGCCGGTCGGATGATCTGTCGATTGTGTAAGACACTTTACTCTTACCACCTTGGTCGGGGTCAGTGGCTTTGAATTTTTCCAGTGCTGTGCCAACTTTAGTGTCCTCATAAACAGACACTTCAATATTAGCACGTTCAAAGTGGGGTTTATTGTCATTGATGTCACGTAGTTTAACAACCACCCATGAATAGGCCACATGATATTTATCATTGTCATTATCTTCTCCTTTATCGTTGACTTGTATACGGAAACGGAAACCATTGCTCTGTAGTTGGTCTTCATAATCTAATGGTTGAACGATTTTTAAGCTTCCTGTACCATCATTATTTCTAACCATTGTGAATTTATCCGCTCCATAACCACTATTATCAATAACTTTGTACTGAAATTTATTTGTCTCGTCCTCATCATGAACGGTTACTGTTAGAATTGGCATTTCAGGAAGATTTGATCCATCGGTTTCGTCCACTTCCGTGAACCATTCATCCTTCGTAAAGGACGGTGGCATATCATTGATATCTTTCACTCGTATCGAAGCAGTGCCAGTTCCTTTCAAACCACCCCCATCCATAGCGACAACTTGGATGGAATAGTCGGGAGTTCTTTCACGGTCCAAACAACATACTGCTGTCTTTATAACACCCGTATCCGGTTCTATTTCAAAGATGGGTGAACCAGTTTCCTCCTCAATGACATTCTTTTCTATTGAGTATACTAGCTTTGCGTTGGAACCTTCATTTGGATCGTCGTAGTCCACTGCTGTCATTGTCATAACAACCATTCCAGCAGTTCCGTTTTCCGTAACATTCCCGAAGTAAACGCCTTGTGGAAAGATTGGTGCATTATCATTAATATCCTTAAGATTTACTTGAACATCAGCGTATCCCACCAAACCTTCACCGCCTTCATCCTGGGCGAATACTGTAAAACGCCATTGTGGACGCCCATTTGGTTGATCTCGGTCTAGTGGCTGTGAATGACATAGAAGAAGAGATTATTTTTTACTGTAAGTCTTTGGCTCCTCTTGTAATCTTTGTTGGTTGGTTTTTCAGTTCAGTTTTGTGTGAATCTGAAGGGGTTTATAATTGGAATGGAAAATTTATTGTCTCCAGGCACTTAGCCAATTTTATTATTATAAAAAAAAGTAAAAAGAGGAAATGTGTTACAGTGTTTTTGGGTTGCAAGGATTCAATTTCATATTTTCTCATTTGGGTTAACTTGTGGTAAGTGATAAGACTAGTTCCAATTATATTTAGTTTTCAGAGATTGAGGGTAGCTCTACTGAAACATGTCAATTTGCTGAGCAAAACATAATATCATATGAAAGAATCTACATAATAGAAATGTCTATAAATATTTTGTGACTGCAACATTCTCAACACATATTTATGCAACCATTGTTTCCCTTTAATATTGCTCTGGCCAAATACCTTTCTTTATCATCGAAATGTAATCAAAGAGTCAGTCAGGTCGAGAGTGTATTTGAATGAATTCCTTCACATGTAGCTTTTCTCAGACTATTCAATTACCTAAATTGCCTATAAATTCCTCTAAATCTCTCTGCAATAGTTATACACAGACTTTTATTCAAGGAGTAAAAGCAAAATCAATATAGAAAATAGCTAAAGGAAGAAAACTAAGTTGTTGGGGTTTTTTGAAATTATATATTTTATTTTTTGATGGGATTTTATGGAGATATTTTACGCAGTAGGCTTCTAGGGTTCAAATCTCAATTTTGTTGGCTTATACAAATTTATTAAGGAGTTAACACAAACTCAATTTAGACTCTGATTCAACATGGGATTGAATCATGTCATTAAAAATAAGCTGAAATATATCCAACTTAAAATATCTGACAAAGCCTAAAATATCTCCATTCTTAAAACCAACAAAGCGTTCTTGTAATCAGCTGCTTATTTAATATTCAGCTGTTTCTTTATACATGTGTTAATTGCTCAATTAATGGTAGTTTTCCATTAGAGGTCTCGACTATTTCCTTTCTGATTATTCAGAGATCGATCCTCGGCATCCATGTCAGAATTTTGAACAGAAAAAATACCAGACATCCCGTATTTAAATTAAGAGGGAAAACTAAAGAGCTGAAGTAGAAAAGTTGATAACAAAAACATAAGATAAAAACATATAAGTTTTTGAGTGCCTTTTTGAAGCAGTCTTCTTTGCCTAATACAATACAACCAGAAACCTATCCATACACAGTTTAACAGTCATTAAGTTGGGAATTCATTATAGTGTACTTTTGTAGCTTTGTACAATGGATGTCTTGCCATGAGACTAATCGATTTCGGAAGATCTTCGATTTTGAAGAAATTATCCATGGCATTGTTGGCGGTCGTGCCCGGAACATTTTCTAAAGGATTTAAAGCTAGCATTTAAAATTGCGAACCTTCCAAGATATCTCGTAGATGGTCTTGTCATGAGACTAATCGTGTTATAAAGGTCTTCGATTTTGAATTATTGGCGGTCGTGCCCAGAACCTTTGCCATTATTTAAAAGTGTTCTTCAAAAGGAAATGCCAGGAAACTAGCATGTATAATCGGGAACACTCCAAGATATCTCGTAGATGGTATTGTCATGAGACTAATCGTGTTATAAAGGTCTTCGATTTTGAATTATTGGCGGTCGTGCCCAGAACCTTTGCCATTATTTAAAAGTGTTCTTCAAAAGGAAATGCCAGGAAACTAGCATGTATAATCGGGAACACTCCAAGATATCTCGTAGATGGTATTGTCATGAGACTAATCGTGTTATAAAGGTCTTCGATTTTGAATTATTGGCGGTCGTGCCCAGAACCTTTGCCATTATTTAAAAGTGTTCTTCAAAAGGAAATGCCAGGAAACTAGCATGTATAATCGGGAACACTCCAAGATATCTCGTAGATGGTATTGTCATGAGACTAATCGTGTTATAAAGGTCTTCGATTTTGAATTATTGGCGGTCGTGCCCAGAACCTTTGCCATTATTTAAAAGTGTTCTTCAAAAGGAAATGCCAGGAAACTAGCATGTATAATCGGGAACACTCCAAGATATCTCGTAGATGGTATTGTCATGAGACTAATCGTGTTATAAAGGTCTTCGATTTTGAATTATTGGCGGTCGTGCCCAGAACCTTTGCCATTATTTAAAAGTGTTCTTCAAAAGGAAATGCCAGGAAACTAGCATGTATAATCGGGAACACTCCAAGATATCTCGTAGATGGTATTGTCATGAGACTAATCGTGTTATAAAGGTCTTCGATTTTGAATTATTGGCGGTCGTGCCCGGAGCCTTTAACGTTATTTAAAGGTGTTTTTCTAAAGGATATAAAACTAGCATTTATACAACCAGAAACCTATCCATACACAGTGCTAAACAATAGAGAGAAAAATCAACAATAAGGAACATCTGTTTCACAGATTTGAAAGATTCATTGGCCGGCTAGCCACATACAAGAAACGAAAAGCAAAACGAACTATAAACTCTGTAAATCAACAAAACCCAGAGAGAGCTGCAGAAAATGGAAATAAAAATTGAAATAAATCTGATTCTCTGAATTGAATATTTTATGGATTTTCCCAAAGGACTTACCTTGAGTACAAATATTTCACCGGTAGTACGATTGATGTCGAACTTGCTGTTTGCTGGATTATCTGGATCTATTCCTTGACCAGTCAAGAAATATACAATGTTCTGTGGTCGATCCTTGTCACCATCTGATGCAGTGACCTATATAAATGAAGAAGGAAAGGAAAAGAAGAAGAAAAATCCAATCAGCATAAAAACGTTTTGAATCGGTTGCAAACAAATAAATGTAATAGGAAAGCATGCAAACTAAACTATATCTAACTACTAAATCATGTGCAACAAAAAGAAGGAAACAAATTTAAATGTTAAAACAAATAATAGTAAAGAAAAAGGATGTTGTATTGTCCTCGGTTACCTCGTTGAATTTTTCCAATTTTCTATAATTTACAAGTTTATTTTTATATTACATGAGATTATTGTTACTGATATTAGCCATTTATCGTACACTTTGAGAATGCTTTGGTTTTTGAGTTTGTTTAATGGAGTTTTTTGATTATCAGCTGCTTCTGATCTTAATCAGCTGACTATATTATGTTAACCAGACCACTTTTCATTGCTTTGCACTTTTAGCTTCCAAAACTCAGCAAGTAATTCATCAGCTGATTACGTCTCTTTATCATCTGATCTAATAGAATTCTGATCTGAGTTGCATCAGCTGATCTAAAACCATACATTGTGTCAGCTGATCACCAGTTGATTTTAAATTAAAAATCCATCTACTCCCCAACCGTTAAAACTCCAAGAAACAGAAGTCTCTTTAACCAAAGGAAAATGTTAGTAAAATGTGACGACCTTTTAACCAACACAAATATTTTTCTCAGTGAAAAAATGTGAATGAGATAGAAGATGTTAGTTTTTTGGTTAGCAATATATAACAAAGAGATTGTGAGTAGTTTATTCAAGATACTAGTTACGTTACGTAGTAAATCTTATGAATGAAAGAATTTTAATTAACCTGTAGAATGGAAAACGGTGGTCTCCTTTCTTCTTCGAATGATTTCTCATATAGTGTTTGGGGAAATACAGGTGGTAAATCGTTGACGTCTTTCACGTTAATTATTACTGTTGTCTCGTTTTCATTTAAACTGTCAGATGCTACCAGCTTAAGCTCGTACTAAATGAAAATAAATGAATTAATTAAAAGGTTCCTGTGGATATTACGTTTCGTTTTATTTCAGTTGAGTGGCGGTTGTCGGGAGTCTCTCTCGGCGAAAGAGAATTTTTCGTATATTTTTTAACAGTCATTAAGTTGGGAATTCATTATAGTGTACTTTTGTAGCTTTGTACAATGGATGTGGTAAGACTAACAGAACGTGAAGGTCTCTCTTCTCGATTGTCAACCTTTCTCGTAGGCTTAATGTCACGTAAATCCTTTTTACTTCGTTATTGCTTTTATTTAAGAAAGAAAGATATTATTTAAAGGTGTTTTTTTTTTTTTTAATATTAAATTAGCATTATAAGATATCTCGTAGATGGTCCTGCTATCAGACTATTCGAATTCCGAAGGTCTTCGATCTTGAAAAAATGATACAAGGCATTGTTGGCGGTCGTGCCCGGAACCGTTGGCATTATTTAGAGGTGTTTTTCTAAAGGATATAAAACTAGAATTTATAATTGCTAACCTTCCAAGATATCTCGTAGATGGTCTTGTCATGAGACTAATCGTATTCTGAAGGTCTTTGATTTGGAATTATTGGCGATCGTGCCCGGAACATATTTCGTTATTTAAAGACATTTTTGTAATTGGATATAAAACTAGCATTTATAATGGCGATACTTCCAAGATATCTCGTAGATGGTCTTGTCATGAGACTAATCGAATTCCGAAAGTCTTCGATTTTGAATTATTGGCGGTCGTGCCCGGAGCCTTTGACATTATTTAAAGGTTTTTTTCAAAAGGAAATGCTAGGAAACTAGCATATATAATTCCGAACATTCCAAGATATCTCGTAGATGGTGTTGCCATGAGACGTATTCTGAAGGTTTTCGATTTAGAATTATTGGCGTTCGTAACCTTTGACATTATTTAAAGGTGTTTTTCTAAAGGAAATGCCAGGAAACTAGCATATATAATTCCGAACTTTCCAAAATATCTCGTAGATAGTCTTGCTATGAGACTAATCGAATTCTGAAAGTAAAAAGAAATAATTCAAGGCATTATTGGCGGTCATGGCCGGAACCTTAAAAGATATCTCGTAGATAGTCTTGCTATGAGACTAATCGAATTCTGAAGGTCTTCGATTTTAATTGGCGGTCGTGCCCGGAACCATTAATGTTTTAATGTGAATGGCGGCCCTGTCAGGAGTGATACAATACGAAAAATTGAACAAGAATTATTGAATAATGAAATTAAACATCATAAAATGTGAAAAGCCTGTATAAACGGGAACACTCAAAGATATCTCGTAGAAGGTTTTACCATGAAACTAATCGAATTCTGAAGGTCTTTGATTTTGAATTATTGGCGGTTGTGCCCGGAGCCTTTGACGTTATTTAAAGGTGTTTTCCTACTAGCATTTATATAATTCCGAACATTCCAAGATATCTCGTAGATGGTCTTCCCATGAGACTAATCGTATTCTGAAGGTTTTCGATTTTAAAGAAATAGCGTAAGACATTATTGGCGGTCGTGCCCGGAACCATTAATGTTTTAATGTGAATGGCGGCCCTGCCAGGAGTGATACATCACGAAAAATTGAACAAGAATTATTGAATAATTAAATTAAACATCATAAAAAGTGAAAAGTTAATGCTATGAATGAAATCCTCTCTAAAACAAACTCTCTTCAAAGATAAGCTCCAATTAAAAAAAAATATTTTAAATAATTTTACAAATTGATCGGTTGGCATGAGCGAAATTCGTTATTTATCAGTTTATCAGATCCAATTAAAGCGGATATTCAATTCTTTACATTGAATAACTACTGGCTCACGGGACCAACTACATTCTATATACCATACAATCCAGTATCTTTCACTCCTCTGCAGTGGTCGTTCGGTATCACAAACACCTGTATAATAATTTTACATGTTTTCAATTTTCGATGGCAAGCGAATACTTTTTGCTTCCCTAGTGTATTATTACAACAATAGTGAAAGGATTAAAAATAATTGTGAAAAAAATTGAAAAAATAAGAGGAGGATTTCATATTTTTGGGATGAATGTAGCAGCATCGTCATCACATGCAGCGAATAAAAGGATGAAATGAAAAAACAAAAGATAAAAAACGCACAAACACAACAAAAAATTGAACGCAATCACAAAAAAAAAAAATGTTGGGGGAAAGAGAGATTCAGGACCTGCAGGACACGTTTTGGTAGATTTCTATCGTCCTCTTCTGTAATTTGTGTGCGGTAAGTTGGTCTCTCGAACACAGGTGGATTATCGTTAACGTCCTTTACATGGATTATGACCGTTGTGTAATTTTCCTTTAAATTATCGGAAGCGGCTAAACGAAGTTCATACTTTACGTATGAATGGAATTGTCGTTAAAAGTCCTTTGTTTTTTGCGACCAAAGATAATACTTACCCTACGACGTGTTTCGTAATCCAATGCTCCAGCCACATATATTGCACCAGTCATGTTCTTGACCGCAAAAGCACCACCTATGTTACCGCTTGTAATTTCGTAACGAATTCGGGAAGCTGAAAAGAATAGTTATTCTTAATTGCATTCACTATTTTATTGAAAGGTATGAAAGGTATTTCAGAGCACAAAGATTTTCATTATTACTTCGTGGGTGGGTTTTTCTGTGGATTGGGAGGAATTTTTGTAAAAAGTTCGTTCAGTACGGTTGCATTTTTTAATGAATTTTTGGTTAAGCTCTCGAGTTTATGGATTTCAAAAATGGAGACTTCCTGGCTCGGAAAAAAGGACCCCTACGAGAGAAGGAATATATGAGAGTTTTCTTACTTCGGCTCGGATCGAAGGACCAAATGAACATTGGATGGAAAATGATGCTCGTAGAATTACTTGCATTATATTTAGACTTAGCTTTGTCAATGTATAATATCTGACATGAAAATAGCTCGAAGGACCAAATGAAAATTGAAATAAAAAACGATGCTTGGATAATTACTTGAGTTACATACTTAGTTCTGTCCATGTATAATATTAACATGAAACCGTACTTCAAGAAGCCATTTAGAAAAAATCTGACAAAAAACCTGACAACAAATATTCCATTCTAACAAAACATCAAAATGAACACTCCTTTCCACCCTGAAACATATTCAATGAAAGTATTCATTCCATTTAATTTTAATAGCTGAATGTTGGGAATGTAATAAATCATCTTCCTCTTTTTTGGTAAATTATTAAAAAAATCAGCGAGACACATAAGCCCGTAACGAATAAACCAAAAAAAAAGGGGAGAAGAGAATGATATCGGCGACGGAAAGTCTATGATAAAAAGATATTCATAAATTTCCCCGTATATATTTTGAATTTAAAGAAAAATATATACATTTCCTTTGCTATTACACCAGAATAAGGATATATTTTCTTTTTAAACGACTCATATTTTTCTTTCTTTGTATTTAATAGATGTTTAAAAATAGTAAACGAAAAGGAGCGACTACGACGATGCGATGACGACAACAACATAGTCGAGCGACGACGGCTATACAAGCAGGCAAGGCAGTGAACACTGAACACAATACATTGATCTCAAATCAAGCGAAAACAATTTTTCATTGTTGCGCTGTTAAGAATGGGAAATTATGTGGAGCAGCATCGTACTAGTAAGGCTGTGACTTTCGGTTCGGAGCTGACTGCTTTTGAGTGTTGGAGTATACTAAGGATGGAATTGAGGTTGTTCTGGTATGATTGAGTACACTTAGTGGGGTGTAAGATTGATTTTCTTTTTTCATAGTTTTTTTATAGCTTTTTACAGGAAAATATGTTTTTTAAACTTGTACGGATCCGTGGTTTGGGTGAGATTGCAAAAGCGAAATTATTATTGATATATAAATAATTTTTTAACACGATATGTCAAAGAAAGCTACGGAAATTGTTGAAAGTTAAGGAATTAGGTTGGTTTGTGAAATTGCGATTTCAGTATGAATGAAGGGTGTTTTTGGAATTATGTTATGTGTAATAGTTTATAAGAAGGTTTCCACTTTATTTAATTTTTCAGTTTTGGTTGGGTTAGCAGCTTTAATTTGTAGTAATTTTGGATAATTTTTTTTTGTAGTAGCTACACAATTAATTTCATACTAAAATTAACTTTCTTAGCTTTAATTTTATGGGCTTTTCTCGCTGTTTTCAAATCATATATTCAGATTTTGGTTAAGCCCCACACACAATTAAATACATGCTACAATAACGTGTGTAACCTTTTACCGGGAATCAATAAGTTCCGGGCAGGATCGCCAGAAATGACTGGAAATTGTGAAACAAATTATAATATTCGGATTCTTTACTTTAAGCAAGGTTATCAAAATGTTTGTAATAAATTTGTATTAATAGATTAATTACAATTTTTTTTTTGACAATCCTGTTTATAGTAATTTGAGTTGAAATATGTTTCTTTGCTGGACAATTTGCAGTTATCTCTGGCGATCCTGCCCGGATCTGAAGCAATACATTTTTTGAGTAGGTTCTGCTATCATCAAATTCTTATACAAAAAAAAGTAGAATGCCTTAAGCTACTAGATCTAGTAAATAATTTCCTTTATTTGAGATTTCTAAAAGAAGTCGTTTTGAAGAAAACTAAATTTTTTTAAGATTCTATTCAACGTCTATTAGAATTATTGTTAACCGTCTTGAAGTGATCTACATGGTTCATAGAAATCTCATCAAGTTAAAAATAAGCCTTTTAGAGCCATAAAAATCCCTCAAATAAAAAAAAAAAGCCCTGATATTTGTCTGTTCATACAAAAGTTTCAAATTTAAAATTATCTAGTTTTAAAATACATGAAAGGAGCCCTTCAAAACTAATAGTGAAACTCTTAAAATTAGACACGTTTTTACAATTTAATTAAATTTTTTTTAAATATATTTTTTTATATAGTTTACACTTTGATTAAAAAAAAAATCTATAATTTTATCTTTTAAATTGTATTTTTTAATCTTATTTAACCTTAAAATACCCTTATTTAAAAAAAAAAGTTTTTTGTTATAGTATTGTAACAATTAAATAACTTTGCAAATTAAAAAAAAACATAACTCCATTTAAAATAAAAACCTTACTTAAATAAACATTATTGAATAAAGTATTCAACTTTA
>JXPG01044529.1:8960-18995 GCA_001015175.1 Megaselia abdita | reverse complement strand
GCATATTAGGTCCATTATTGTACCTAATATAAAAGGCTTTTTTGTAAAATGTATTTGTCATAAAATTTGTTCTTGAGNCGTCTTATTTTTCAGATAGAGTTTTTAGAGTTCGGGAAGAAAACGAGTACTCGTCATTGAAAGACATAGAAGCAGGAGTTTCACAAGGTAGCATATTAGGTCCATTATTGTACCTAATATAAAAGGCTTTTTTGTAAAATGTATTTGTCATAAAATTTGTTCTTGAGTATGGCACAACTGTTCTTATATACAAACTGTCCATATTGTAATAATTGTTTATAACAACCGATCTTTTTTCTTATTAAAATGAACTAAAAACTAAATTTTATTATGGTTGTATTTAAACATTACTAATTAAACATTACTAATAAAAAACTAAAAAAAAAAATGGCCAACTTATTGTTATCACCGTAGATTTTCAGTCCGGGAACTGTTTCTGTAATCTTGGAACCTTTTTCCTTCCCAGAAACTGAAAGAAGAGAAAAAAGCGTTTTAAACCGAGATCTTGGAAAATAAGTCTTATGGGACATCCTCGAGTAGAGCAAACTTGAATTCGGTTGAAATATATAAATAAAAATAATTTTAAAAAATGAAACAAAAAGTTTAATATCTGAGATAATATATTTAATATTACAAAAATATTTAAAGAAAAGCCCAAGGCCGATCAGAAAATAATGACCGATCTTGAACTTGAATAATTTGAAATCATATTGTTGCGAAATGTTACAACAATGTATACAATTAAAATACAATTTAAACTCGCGTACGTCCACACCTAACGGTGGTCTTCTCTCGACTTATTGCATTTCTTCGACATTCTTCCTATTCTTTCGTTTATTTCGTACCAAGCTGAAAGCTCGTTCGGCTACGGCGGCGTAAATTTTTCGCATGTTCTCCAGAATAAATCAAGTTGGAATTTCACTTTGACTATCTATTGATTGTCTATGGTACAACTATCTATCTATTGATTGTCTATGGTACAACCCTATAAAAAGTCACAAATAAATATTTCTTCCGAATTATAAAACAAAAACAAAAAAGTCCTGCAAAGTTTTTCAATTATTTAGCTATTAATATTTTCAATCCCAGTTCAATTACATACTGCGTAATTTTCCGAAAAGACCTATTATTTTAAAATAATATGTCATTTTAATGCCGTTTTAAAATTATATATTAATAAGGAATACCAAGAGTAATAAAAACAAAAATTTACATCGATAAATTACATATATATTTAACACTTTTAAAGATATTTGTTTTAAAAACAGTCGTAACAATAAAATTTAATTTTATTTAATGTAGGAAAAGAGCTTGTTTTTAATTTCCAAGTGATTTGGTTTTCTGCAATCTAAATAATAAAAGAAAAATATCAAATTAAAAAAAAACATTAATTACAAAACATTAATTCTTACTTCCGTCTCAGAACTTTCATATTTACAGCACCTTCGCGGATGTTTTTGAATATTGAAATTGTTTCATGATGGCTCATCCCATCCAAAGAAATTCCGTTTATCTCTATTATCTCGTCGCCTGTTCACAATTACACGAACATGATTTCAATGAAATCTATAAATAAAAGTAAATTATTTTCTTACCAGCTCTTAATGTCCCTTCGTCAGATGCTTGTCCGTTCGGAAAAACTGTTTTTACGTAGATTCCCATAATTCCTTTCGGGGAATCATGACCTCCCACGATACTAAATCCCAGCGACTTCATTCCAACACCTTTGAAAAATGTTATATTTTGAACACTACTCCTATTGTGACCTGCATAATATAAAAATAAAATAAAAATACTACTACTGATTTAAGTCAAAAGGGAACTGGTTACCTTGTCCATTCGTAGCTATGTCGCTTCCGCATGAACTATCATCAATATTGCTAGTGTTAATATTACTGGATTTGTGAATTAATGTAATAGCGTTGCTTCCCGTTTCTGTAGTATTTAATGTCGGTTGATTGTGATCTTCATCTTCATTGGACGTGTCTGTCACATCAATTTTAAAACTCTTACCACTAAATAGACTCAAACGGCTGGAACATAATCGAGGTGATTTTGATAGCAAGGAATGTGATCTTGATGTACGGCAATTAATACTTGAATGGTTAATGGAATTACGTAAACTTAAACGATTACTAGTATTCAGTGCTGAAGTCGAAGTGTTCTGTTTCAGCATTTGCCATTTTTCATCATCGCTTTTTGGAATGGTTATTGTGCGATGATTATTGACATAAACAGGTTTGTATTCAATTTGTGTACTGTTACTTATCATTGGTGTCATTGGAGTCTTTGGCGTTGAGCAGCGACGCAACGTCATCGAATCAACGTCATCTTCCAATTTCTGTTCAATAACTTGTATTCCACATAAATCAAAGCTACTCAAACTATCGCTGCTATGAGATCTTTGTGAATATGAGAGTCTTTTCTTCATAATGCTGTCACATTGCTGAACATTTTGTATTGTATCTTTATCGCCACAATCTATTTTAATTTTTGTGCAAAAATCGGAAACAGAGGCGATCTCATCATGTGCAATTACAAGATCGATGTAATTGTCTATGAAGGTGCAAAGCAATTTTTGAACACGTTCAAATGATTGCAGACCTCTTAAATAGTGACCATTTACATTAACGATTTCGTCACCAATTCGCAACCGCCCATCTCTGAAATATAAAAACAAAATATTAACAACTACCATAACCGTAAAAAAAACTTATCATAATTAATATATAGATTACCATAAATATGTTTCGACATTCCATTCATAATAAACAATATGAAGAAGTAACAAAGAAAATTATGGTTTCATTCTAGACAAGGAAGGAGTTCACTCATTGACTAATTAGTAGTTTAGTTTTCGACCCTTTCCATCAGATAGACTTCATGAAATGTTAGTAGTCATAAAAGCATTGGAAACAACACTATATAACTAGTTTTTAAACAAGTAATTTTAGCGAAACAGGCGACTATCTTCCTTAAGAAACTTCCCTACTACAGAGCAAAGACAAGAATCGCGCGATAAAATCATATCTGAGGAATGTATGCAATGCCTTCACATTATCTTGTGTGTCATGGATCTATCGCTATTTTTAAAAAATGCACAAAGAAAAAAGAGTTTTCCTATTTTTTTATTATTTTATTAGTTTTTTTATTATTTTCCTAAAAATAAAATTTATAATTGTAGTCAATCAAAGTGTTTATTAGAAATGTTCAAGTATGAAAGTTCTATTAAAACAGTTTTGTGCTGAACGCAGTAAGCAAATGAACACCCAGTAACTGATGACGACATATAGTTCTCAGCAATCTCAAGCAAATATACTTTCCACAATTTAAAGACTCCAAAAGCGCAGGCTCTGAAGAAAAATTGTCTGATGAAGAAGTATTATCTGTCCCATCTTCAAAAAAGGAGACAAGTACGACTGCTTCAACTATACATATGTATAAGCCTACACAATATATCATCAATATTTGGTTTCATATATGATAGCTCATTATATGACCAGTTCTTCACACTTCGGCGGATAATCGAGAAGTGAATGGAAGTTTTAAGTCGACTGTATCAAGTACCGAGTATGATACACCAGTGGGAGTTTTAGGATCTCCTATTGGACGCGTCACAGGTGGAGGTTAGTGGACCTGGTAATAGGGTTTGGGGAAATAAAATACCCATCGCGGACCAAAACCTCCTCCACCAAAAGGCCAGTCAAATCTTCTGGAGTATCTTCGAATGACTATGAAAGACGAAAAATTAAAGCCTCAGATATGGACCCCTTTTCATGGAAATCGACCACGGAAAGTTATGGACAAAGATCTTCGGATATGTACATGGAATGTGTTGGCTTTAAACAGAACCGGAGCTCTACAGGACCTGAGAGCTGTACATCGCTACAAAGCTGATGTTACTGCTTTGCAGGAAATTAGATGGACAGGAAATGCTGAAGTTGAGGATAGAACAAAACATAAATGTGATCAATACAGATAGCTGTGATCCGGCGAAGAAGGAATTCGGAGTCGGGTTTGCAGTAAGTCGTAATTGTAGATACGACATGTTATACCCATAAATGAAAGACTTTGTATGCTACGCCTAAAAGCTAGATTCACCAAAATCAGCCTCATATGTGCCCATGCCCCTACAGTAGTGAAGGAGGAGATCTTGAAAGACATTTTCTATGAACAACTGGACAAAGCGTACAATTCTTTGCCAGCGTATGACGTAAAGATAGTACTAGGTGATTTCAACTCCAAATTGAGAAAGGAGGATGATCTTCAAGGCACAGTTGGTAAATATAATCTCCATGCTGTAACCAATGACAACGGAGTGAGACTGGTATCTGGAGACTGGTGATATACACAAAACCTTGGGTATCTGCAGATGTCAAAACGATGAACCAGATTGATCACATACTGTGCGACAACCGACACGGTTCGTGCGTTATGGACTTTAAGACCTTAAGAGGAGCTAATATCGACTCTAATCACCATCTTGTCAGAGCAAAGGTCAGATGTAGAATCGAGTCGGAAAGGCCACCATAAACTCGCTCTATGAAATTTAACACCGAGTCCCTGAAGAACCCTAGCTTTTAAATTCGGTTCTCAAGAGAGATGACCGCTAGACTTTCAGTCTTTCTTTCTTTCTTTTCTTGCATCCCTGTGGAGTTATTTAAAGCTGCTGGCGAAAATTTCGTCGACTGCTTCCACCAACTTGTAACTCAAATTTGGAACGAAGAAAAAATGTTTGAAGAATGGAACGAAAGCATCATCAGTAATATCTTCAAGAAAGGAGACAAACATAACTGCTCAAATTACTGAGGTATAAGTCTGGATACAAGATCGTTTCGTCAATAATCACAGATAGCACGAAACCATACTTAACACGCATCATTCGTCCTTATCAATGTGGTTTTATGCCTGGTAAATCAACATCAGACAGATATTCACTTTGAGACAGGTAATCGAGAAAACATGCTGGAAGTTCCAAGTTGACTATCACCAAACGGGCGTACGACACTCCAGACAGGAACCAGTTGCTTTTAGCATCGAACCGATTTAACATTCCCGAAAAGCTGATAAAGCTATGTCGAATAGCAATACATGGAGTTGTGAAATAGCTGTTGGAAAAACCACTAAGAAGTTCTTTCCGAAACAAGGTTTGCGACAAGGCTCTTTCCTTTTCAACATAATCCTTGAGTTGATTATGAACGTAGCAAACATCAACACAAGCAACGTGATTTTCAACAAATCTAACCAGGTTATGCCGATTATCTTGAAATCATTACGAGAACAAAAGACGATGTGGAAAGACAATCGTCGTGGGAACAGTGTTGTAAGATCAGCTGACTTGAGACTTTCGCAAGCTGGCTAAACCTTACTTATCAGAATGTTCTAATACCAATGATCAAGGCCGTACTCTGTAGTTGTTTATGCTACATCGGTGGGATTCCATCCCTGATAGAGTCAAGCTTAGCGATTGGACCCGGGCTTATTTGAATGAACAAATGTTTGGTTGTAATAAAAGTGCTATTTAACAACTGCAGCGACACCAGATTAGGGGTGGTCATCGAAAGAAATGGATCATGTTAAAGCAAAAGATATACAATATACATCAACACCTTAGTACATAAAAATGTGTCAAGCGGAATCTAGCTGATGTTCTACGCAAAAGATAATTCAAAATATTTACACAATTTTCTGAAAGTGTTATATAAGAAAGAAGAGTAATAATAGTAGTAAATGTAATAACATTTACCTTTGAGCTAAACCAAACTCATCAATTTCCACAATTAAGTAGCGTATCTGTTGTTGTTCTTGTTGATGTAACAACTGATGATCGTTATTAACTGCGACATTAACAGTTACTGATTTCGGTGACAGTATCAAACCGATGAAGTCTGTATCAAATTGTTTTTCCAATCTAATTTGTCTAAACCTTCGCCGAATAGTAGCTGTTTCATAGTCGTAGATTACTCCATTATTAGAATGCAAGGCAGCAGTACTATGATTACTACTACTGCTGCTACCACTTCCATTAGATGTTGCAGTGGATGTTGTAGAGTTCATTGACGATAAACTATTTCGTTTGGCGTTTGCGGTTGGGTTTAATAGGTTCAATGCACCACCGTCGCTATCATAACCAGATTCATTGGAGCTCAGACAGCTACTTAATCTTTGGTACATAGGCTCCCAATCTTTCGAGGTTATGCTGTTATTACGAGAAATGTCTTCCGACATCGCTGGTTTGCTTGTGGTGGATGTGGGGAGGGTGTTAGTGTTGTTTAATGAAATTGAGCAATTGCTTATTGTACTATCATCGGACGAATAACGTTTTATTACACTGTTTCTATAAATTACTTTTTTCTGATGGTATAGGTTTGAGCTGCATAACGATAAAGAATCTTCCCCATAAGTAGTTGAGCTCGGAATATTATTCAATGACTTTTTTAGGACGGATCCTCCATTTTCCTCAGGTAGTACTGATAGTTTTGATCGCAGAAACGCATATGGGAAATTTCCCTTTCTTGGAGTTTCTGGAGTCATTGACATATTCTCAAGGTTGTCACAGCTAGATGATTTTTGGGAAGAATTTGATATTTGACCTGGAGAAGGAGGACATTCGTTAGCTAAACTAACTCCTTCCGTCGGATCATCACACTTTATATAAGATGCGGATGTTGTAAGCTGACTTGTAGAGCTACTTCGGTATAACGATTGTTGATCGCTTATAGCCTGCTGTTTTATAAGGTTATGAGATTTATGGCTTAACATACCCGTTGAACCAATTCGATGGAAAAAAGATTTAAGGGTATTTTGCCTTTCTCTTGTGAGAGTTGCGCATTTTTGTAAAGGATGAATGTCCGGAGAGATTGGTCCTGATTTACACTTTTTTAGAGTGCTTGTAGTTCCGTTGGAAGTTACAACTGACGCGGGGTGAAAGAAAATATTTTTTAAATCCGAATGGTTTTTTAAAATTGGCTCACTTCCTGATGTACTATGGCGTTTCAAAAGGTCTAACTTTCGACCCATCTTCTTGCCCCATGTGAAAACTGTAATAGAAAGAGATCAAATTTTATTTATTTTTATTTTTGAAGGATTATTTTTAAATTATTTTTATGGTTTTTTAAAAATAAAATACTCTTATGTTAACGGTTGTCCATTGTCTGTTAAACTAGTTTTTAAAGTTGTTTCTTCCCGTATCAAGACACATTTGGTATCGTTGGAAAGGTCTGAGGCTGAAGTTAATAGTTTTCGAAAAATATTGAAACAGTTTTCGAGATATTAGGTTTTGAAAATATCTGTTTTTAAATTACTAAAATAGTTTTCGAGGTATAATTTTTGGGAAATATCTGTTTTTCTGTGTTAAACTTTTGTTAGGAGTTTGACTAATTTTGGTCTCGATGGTAAGGGTCTGACGATAAATTAAATAGTATTGAAAAGTTTTAGAAAAATATTGAAAGAGTTTTTAAAATATGGGTTTTAAAAATATCTGTTTTTTCTGTGTTAAACTTTTTGTTGAACTCATTTTGAATGCTGGATGCTTCAAAATTGGATACATTCTTCTGTTAATGGGCAGTTCTGAGGATAAGGTGAATATTATTGAAAAGTTTTAAAAATAAATAATTCAAAATTAGCTTATTTTTGAAGAAAAAAAATCAAATTTTGTTTGTAACAAAAATAGCTTTCATTAAATTGTTTTTCAATCAGATTTGTCTTCTACAAAGTGCCCTATGATGTGGTCATGGACTTGTTACAATATGTGATAGTTTTAAAGAATTATATTACTTTTTGTAATATAACGAAAAAGCCCTATGATGTGCAATATGTGATCGTTTTAAAGAATTATATTACTTTTTGTGGTGTATATAAATGTTTTTTTTTGTTAAAGTTCTTCATTTCAAGAGTTTATAGCGACAGACGAAAATACAGGCAAAACAGAACAACAACTTTACAACTAGAAAAACAACTTATAGTAGGAACAAAATAATTATTGAAAGAACAAAAAGAAATTATATATTTTTAAAATGGTTTCAATATTGTTCGAATTTTTCTAATAAAAGATGCAAATCATTATTCATGCATACTTAACAATTATCAGTTATAAAAGAATTATAAAGTATCCGTTAAATGATAGATTAATCAAAGACCAACTGTTATAAAACTAATACTAATTTAAATTTTAATCCACTCTAAATCAAAAGACTTAAGACAGTAATCTCTGTAATTTATAAAATATAAATAACAACAGTATGGCTATAAAAGTTGTACATATATGCTCCTCCATAAATATGTATACATATATTAAGTCAAGTAATTTGAAACTCATAATGTAAAATATGTTTTCATCTTCATAAAGATCAAAATTGTTCTGAGCGCACATAAAAGATTGTTGACCTTTTCTTGTTGTATTCATATATTTAGTTCTGGATTTCCAATAGGTTTATATGTTGAATGGAATCATGTTTGTCGTTACATTCTATATGATCTTGTTAAATATTAATGATTCGTTCGACTTTGTTACATATTTTATGTAAATAAATTCTATTATGACCAACGAGACACGAAAATTATCGTCGAATTTAACACTAAATGGAAATATATAAACTCTAACCGATTAAAGGTATTTTTAAGCACTTTAATTGTGTTATCAACATCTTTCATACTTGAAAAGATTACAAAGCCTATACTTTACTTAATATAATAACTAGATTTTAATAACATGGAAACAACGAAAGAAAATTTCGCCTATATCGACTCTTACTTTCTAAGTTAGTGTTAACACTGAATATGAAGATAGATAAATAATTAGTAAAATAGAGTAATTGAAGAATGATTAATATAATATCACGGACTCCAGTATTCGGTCTGATTCCTCTATAATTGAAATAATAATTAAATTATGTTGCGAAGACCTGTATACATTTTAAACTGGTTCTCTGCTCCTGTTATATTTAGTTGGGCTTGCTCTTCCATCTTGTGTCGATTATTATAAACATAGCTCAGTTGTAGTTCAATATAACTTTCAACTTCGTAGAAAACATTTTAAGCAAAGCGTACAAACTAAACATAAAATAACAAGCAAGTATTTTATAATTATTAATTACATGGAAGGAAAATTATTGAACTCGTTGCCTATTAGACCTTAAACGTAACTTCTACTTTACAGAAGAACTAAAACAATACAACCGACTGGGAAAAGAGAATTGTGCAAATATTTTTACAATTATTGAAAATAAGAGTTTGAGCACGTGCTCTATTGCTTCCGTACGGCTGTGCTTTTCTTATGATTGCGCAATAACTCAATGTTGAACTTAATATCCGGCCCTAGATGCAATATTGTTTCAATATATATCGCAAAATATATGCGTTGATTACACACATTGCATAAAAAATCTAATTTATTGATAATTTCCTGATTAAAAGATAATATACAAATTATGTAATTATAGTTTATATTCAAGAACCTTTTAATTGAATGTCTGAGCCTATTATGCATTTTTTAAACATTGTTCAGACCTTTTTAAAAACGTTTTTTGAATTTGACTTGCTACACTAAACAAACTAAATGTAACATATTTTAATGAACTGCAGTAGGACATATTTCAAATGTAATATATTTTTACATATTTCATTTGATTAATATTCCACACATGAAATAAGTGTTTTAATTCACATTTCAATGATCATATTTTAATGATCAGGAAAATACATATTGTTTTAAGTGGGTTACATACTTTATTTGTGCAGTGCATATACTGTTCATGCTGAACAGTTCTCTGTGTTGAGCACTGATCAAAATAATGTATTTTACATATTTATAATGTATTTTATTTCTACTTATTTTTGAATGTTTAGTATCCTAATAATATGTTTAATAACCCAATATTTTAAAATTTTCATATTTTTAAAAAACATGATAAGGGTTACCACTGTCAAATTTTTGAGTCAAAAACACTATTTTCTCGGAATTGACTTTTTAATCAAACTTTTCTTCTACAAAGTGTTTTATTTAAGTAAATTAAGACA
>JXPG01044493.1:6340-17323 GCA_001015175.1 Megaselia abdita | reverse complement strand
ATTCTGTTTTATTAATTTGACTCAAAACACACGCGCCAGCTAGTTATCTTTTAACTTTTCTACACTTTTAAAAAAAATCAAAATTAGCTATAACGATTATAGATTTAAAAAAACGGTTCCCAAGATATGAAAGTTTTTTGTTCAAATTTGTGTTTACTTTAAATAATTTGCAATTTAAAGTATTGTAGATAGNTATTAATTTGACTCAAAACACACGCGCCAGCTAGTTATCTTTTAACTTTTCTACACTTTTAAAAAAAATCAAAATTAGCTATAACGATTATAGATTTAAAAAAACGGTTCCCAAGATATGAAAGTTTTTTGTTCAAATTTGTGTTTACTTTAAATAATTTGCAATTTAAAGTATTGTAGATAGGTTTTTACAGAAACTGTTTATGAGACATTTATTTTTAATTAAATGTTAAGAATAAGTCAACATTGGAAAATTAAACTCCTAAATTAGATAATTTATTGTCCATAATTGTCTTAACAATCCGATCTAAACAAAGAAGAAAATACACAATAAAAACAAAGATTTTGTAAGGATTCTGAATTATGTATAGATTAAATAGATTTTGTAAAAAGTTTTCGAATTTCATTTCATGAAATGATATGAAAGATTTCCTCCTTAAAAATCCCAGTTATTAACCCTCGATATCGGTTAAACGCGAGAAAATCAGTAAATCACGTAAAGAAAAACTCACAGAAAAGAAATATACATTTGACCTCGGACCTTGGCTCAAGTTTTCCGGATATATTATTTAAAAACATATAATGGAGATTTTCCTCTAAAATTATTCTTTAGTTATATCCCTAATTTTTTCTTTTATACTTTATAAATTAGTAAATATATTAAATTGTTTATTTCTATTTTTGTTAAAAAAAAAAAAAATTTCTGGTTCGATATTTTAGTTTTGTAAAAATCTATAAAACACGGTATCAAACTTGAAAATCGGATAAAATGTTCTGAACTAAAATTTAAAAATACTTGAAATGGAAGCTTCCAGAATTTACGTTGCAAAAGCGCAAAAGGTTTACGGAAGACAGACGGACAAAGCGAGTACAAAAGGGTATTTAAAAAAGAAACCAAAAAAAGGACATACATAATTTTATTTTAAATAGTTTGACATTACAATAATTAAACAAATAATTTATTGAAAAACAGTATAAAAAAATGTCATAGAAAAAAATAAAAGGGTTAACATGAATTTCGTCTTTTCAAAATCAAAATTATGTTGGTTATCAAAATAGTGTTGTGATAGAGAAGAAGTTAGGTTTCTTTCATAAATAAATGTTTAAATTTATTTAGAAACCTGCATTTTCTAAAAAAAATCTTATGGATTTGTATGGATTTTAAAGATTTGTTTAGGTTAGTATTTAGATTACTTCCAAAAGGTACATTTTTAAGGACTTGTTGGATTTTGCATACTTTTTGCAGAGGATAACATTATTAATTTTAGGTGATAGAAAAAATTTACGTTGAACTTTTGACTAATAGTCCTTTTTCGAAATTATGTAAAACTGGAAGATAAAGCATTTTAATAAAAATCTAATTAAAAATGCTTTTGAACAAGAAAGACAAAATATATGAATTTTAAATTAAAACCACTTTTCATTCAATATTCCGCATTTATACAAGAGACTGCGTCAAAGGAAGCACAATATTTACTGTTGTAAATGATTGTTTTTCAACAAGACATTGTGTAATTTTGAGGAAGTCGGTTTTCGTCAGTAAATTCAAAAGTTTAAGTCAACATCAAGTTCCAGGCATAATAAAGTAATCTGTTTACGCCCAGAAAATATTTTTTCTATAAAGTTGAAATACAATGGAAGAGAACTTCTTTTAAAGATAAGATATATTTCTGGCAGATGGAGAAATATTTTGATAGAATTTGAAGAGATAATTTTAAACTGGTTTGAATTTCAAGAATTGTATTCAATTCGCTTTGTAAATTCTATCTTTTCAAGTGAGTTATTAAATGAAAATTTTTAACTTGAGTTGAGTATTGTAAGGGTCTGATTCAAATCATGAACATTATCAGCTTTTGTTCGCTTTAGCTCTGTTCGGTCTGCCATGTCTGTTATGTTCTGTCTGTCCATCTCCCTACCTATTTACCTATCTACCTATCTACCTATCTACCTATCTACCTATCTACCTATCTACCTATCTATCTATCTATCTATCTATCTATCTATCTATCTATCTATCTATCTATCTATCTATCTATCTATCTATCTATCTACCTATCAGTCTTACTTTAAATCGAAATACCTTCCAAAAACTCTAAAAATAAAATTAAATTGTTTAAAAAAAAAACAACTTCGTTTAAAATTCAAAATCGCCTCAAGAAACAAAAACTTCAAAGCAATCTCGAAAACTTCAAATAATCAAATAAAACAAGATTCAAATAAAATTAATATGGAAAATCCTCCGAGTGAGTAAAGTAAAATATCAGTGAAAGCCAAGGAAAAAAGATGAGAAGAAAGGAAAATATTGGTAATCTTCTTCAGTTCCTTCGAAATTTTTTATGACTTTTCGTTCCAATTGTTTTGCTGAAGCACAGCTCCGCTCCTGCTGGATGGATTCTAACGAATTGTAACCGTAAAGAAACAGAAAAAGAACTTTATACTTTTTCTCTCTTTTCCATTTTATTATTTATATTTGTTAACATAAAAAAGAACAACAAACAGCAATAAGTAAAAGAAATAGATGGTTTGGTATGGCATGGCATGGCATGGCGTGGCGTGGCGTGAGAGGCGGGCAACTATGCGAAAATGAAAAGTTTCTTTCCAGTACAATGTTCCTGATAAAAGGAATGAAGAAAGAAGTGGAATGGAATGGAATATCCATAAAAATTCATACAGAAAATCTCGAAGAGTATACCATTATTTATTTGAATTTCCAGTAGAATGGAGAATGGAGAACGGAAAACTCAGCACGAGTGCCAGAATTGTGTCATGGGAAAAGTTTTTCTTCCACAAAACAATATTTTTCAATTTTCACTTGTGGTACTTTGTGTGTTTTGCATTTTTTTATAATCAGTGTCACAGACTTTGTCCGTCAACAGCATTATTTTCAGAAGGTAATTGATTATTATAAGGGGAGGATTTCTATTTGATTTATGTCTCTGGTAATTGTTGGTTTTTGAATGAATTCCGTGGTTTTTATGAACTATAGGTATGTTTTGTGTTGTTTTCCATTATGTATAATTTAATTGTTGTTCATTATTTTCAAGGACTTTTAATAACTTCATTAACATAGTTTTTGTTTTCTGATCTTCTCAAGATTTCGCGTTTAACGATACTGATTTGGTATTCAAAATATTATAAACACAAACAAATTAGATTATCTTATAAAATTGGGATCTCCCAAGTCGATTTGAATAAGAAAAAATTATACAAACATTTACAAATTTGTATATATTTCAATTTTGTAAATGTTTTTAAAAAATATACAAGAATATACAAAATATATCTTTTTTTATATATAAATATAAATATTTGTATATTTATAAAAATATACAAAATACACAAACATATACAACAATTTACAAAAATATAAAAGAATATAAGAAATATAATAAAAATATACAAAAAATACAAGAATATACAAAATATAAATGTTTTATATATTTATAACAAATTGCATATAACAATATGCAAAAAAATATACAAATTTGTACATATTTATAAAAAAATATACAAAATATACAAGAATATAAAAAATATATAAAAATATACAAATTTGTATATATTTATAAAAAACTATATAAAATATACAAAACTATACAAACTATATAAAAATATACAAATTTTTATATATTTATAAAAACATTTATAAAAAATATACAAAAAAATACAAGAATTTACTAAATATACATTTTTTTATATATTTATAAAAAATTTACAAGAATATACAAAATGCATATATTTTTAAAAAATATACAAGAAGATATAAAAATATATAAAATATACAAGAATATACAAATTTGTATATATTTATAAAAAATATACAGAATATACAAATATTCACAACATATAAAAAAATATACAACAATATACAAATTTGTATATATTTATAAAAAATAATACACAAATATACAAAAATTTACAAATTTGTATATATCCATAAAAAATATACAAGAATATTAAAAATATACAAATTTGTTTATATTTATAAAAAATATACAAAATATACAAATTTGTAAATAGTTACAAAAAAATATTCAAATATATAGAAAATATACAAAAATATAGAATATAGAATATTAAACATATACAAGAATTTACAAAAATATACAAATTTGTATATATTTATAAAAATATACAAAATATTCAAAAATATACAAATTTGTATATTTATAAAAAATAATACACAAATATACAAAATATACAAATTTGTATATATTTATAAAGAATAATACACAAATATACAAATTTGTATATATTCGAAAAAAATATACAAGAATATTAAAAATATACAAATTTGTTTATATTTATAAAAAATATACAAAATATACAAAGTATACAAATTTGTTTATATTTATAAAAAATATACAAAATATACAAAACATACAAATTTGTAAATAGTTCTAAAAAATATACAAATATATAGAAAATATACAAAAATATATTTATATTGTATATATTTATCAAAATATACAAAAATATACAAATTTGTATATTTATTTTTTATTTTATAATTGTAACCATTAGTAATGTCACAAAAATAGATTAATGAATCTATCCTGTAAATTTTGTAAAAAAATTTGATCTCCCAAGTCGATTTTCATAAGGAATAAATTTTAAAAAATATACAGAAATATACAAAAATATATAAATTTATGCAAAATATAAAAATTTCTATATATGTATAAAAAATACAGTAAAATACAAAAATATACAAATTTGTATATATTTATAAAAAAAATATACAGGAATATAGAAAATATTAAAAAAATATAAATTTGTATATATATTTATAAAAAATATACAAAATATACAAATTTGTATATATTTATAAAAATATTCAAATTTGTATATATATATATTTATAAAAAATATTTAAAATTGTATATATTTATAAATATACAAATTTGTATATTCTTATATATTTTTTTACAAATATAGTATACAAATTTGTGTATATTTATAAAAAATATACAACAATATACAAAAATATACAAATTTGTATATATTTATAAAAATATACAAAAATATACAGGAATGTATAAAATATACAAATTTGTATATTACAAAATTCAAAATATACAAAAATATA
Organism: Megaselia abdita; assembly: GCA_001015175.1. Taxonomy (NCBI): domain Eukaryota; kingdom Metazoa; phylum Arthropoda; class Insecta; order Diptera; family Phoridae; genus Megaselia; species Megaselia abdita. The sequence continues at coordinate 12,042 of JXPG01044493.1, read as the reverse complement.
CAAGAATAGACAAAAATATACAAATTTGTACATATTTTTTTAAAATATACAAGAATATTTAAAAATATTCAAAAATATACCAAGGTAATTTTTAGATTTGGAACTTTTCTAGAAGGTGATTGACAACCAAAAAAAACTTAAGTGCTAAATTTAAACACAAATCATAACATTTAAACTTAGTTAAAACAAAACTTAGTTAATAAATCAAACAATTATTTAGTACTTCAATTAAATAATAGGAGTTTCTCCTATGTATTTTTTAATCTTACTCTTTTTGTGGGTAAAAATAGCGAGTAAGATTTTTTCTCTCATTTGTGAGTATTTTACCGACATTATTTGAAGTTTCTCCCAGATTTGCAAGTATTTCTTTCATTGCAATGCATAGATACTTTTCCTACTTTAATGGGTAAACATAATAAGTAAGAATTTTTCCAAATTTGTAAATATTTGACCTACATTATTTGAAGTGTAGTAGTTTTTCCCACATTTGTAAATATTTATTTTATTACAAAGCACAAGTATTTTTCCTACTTTAATGGGTAAAAATAACAAGTAATAAATGTTCCAATAAGTATTTTATAGAGATCATTTGAAGGAGTTTCTCCTAACTAAGCTATCTCTTATTGTAATTTGAAGTAGTTTCTAATAACTTTTTAAATTGCAAACTATAAGAAGGTATAATTCTGAAAAGTATAAGAACTTTATCTTTACTCATATTTAAAGAGTATGAGTTGAGAAATTTTCAACTGAAAATAATAAGTAAGTGATTTATACACTTTTGTTAGTAATTTCATTGAAAGGGGAGGTGTTTTTTCTAACTAGGTTTTTATTTCTCTTAATTTAAATTTGAATGTATTCTTCAAAATGTGGCTGAAAATATAGATCTGTATTTAACCCACTTTTTTAAAATAATTGAAAATTAAGAATTCTTCATAATTTCTTCTCTATTTATAGAGTTTAGGTTTCTTCTTAAATTTTAGAAGTCTTTTTCTTATTAATTTTGATTTCAATCTTATTCTAAAATTAAAAAATTCTACATTATATGTTTAATAATAATAAGAAGTTTTTACCATTCCTATCTTTAAAATAATATAAGATATAAACCATTTTAAAATAATTAATAAATCATCAATTTCACAAAAAAAAAGTCCTTAAAATAAATTAATTATCCCCTAAGAAACTCTCCAATTATCCTTTCAATCTAAAGTTGATTGGTTTGGGAAGATATTCAACAGTGAGCCACAGAATACTCCTTAAACAAGAATCACATGTAAATAATTTAAATTACCAAACCGAGGGAATCTTAACAGTAAACAAAAACACCATCAAAATGACATCACACATATCTCAACGACACAGGAAAACAAATAAGAGACATTAAAATTATAGCAGTCCGTATTATCCTTCCGTGACATTTAAATTTCATTTCCACTTAAGTACAGAGCGTAAACAAAGAAAAAAATTATCCATTATCCTAATCTTTACAACAATATGACATGAAAAGCACACAAACACATCTTTAGGGGAGATGTGACGACGATGAGAAGAAGACGATAGCTGCTATCCTCCGGATCCAGTCATCTTGATGGTTGGTATTGAGTGGAACTGAACAGAACTGAACATAACAGAACAATTTTCCCCTAAAAACCAAGAAAAATTATTATTTCTCTTAAAGTAATAACACATTGTTTTTCATAGAATATTTCCGTTTGTTTGTGACACTTTGGGAATTTTTTGTTTAGTTTTTTTAATGTTTAGATATCTTGTTGGGTTTTGGGAATTTTAATAGACTGGGGAATACTTTTTTGTATTTTTTAGTTATTTGCAAATTATATAACTTTAACAATCATCAACAATTTTTAATTAAAATATAGTTCGAAAATTCAAATCCAGACAAAATCAGTTTATTTTAAAAATACGTTCAAAAAAATAAAAGTTAGGTATTAATAAATTTTCTAGCTATTGTTGTAGAATCTTACATACATATCTTACAGCTTTTCATAATTTCTTATAAAATCAATTCAAAAATGCATTTCTAAACTTGATTTTAAAATTTAAATCTAAAGAAAATTTAGCAATATTTAAAAATTAATTCTAAAAAATAATAAAAAATATGAATATTATACACAATTATGATCTCTTGAGACGTGTTGTATTTTGAAGAGATAATTCTATTACTTAATCATCTTTTTAATGATAGAATTTCTTTTATAATTTTAGTTTTACACTGATATTTTTTATACGAAAATGATAACGAAGTTATCCACTTTTTGCTTTAGTTACCCCTTTCCTGTGCCTATGTATTTCTAACATTTTTATTATTGGTACCTTCAAAATGATGTGTCACACGACCCTACATGATTCGAGATAACGAAGTTATGGAATAAAATTTCAAATTTTTTATAACTATTTTTCATTTTGTTGCCTTCCTACGCCACTGAATACAGAAATGCCAAAAAGTTATGATGGGAGTTTGAGGGTCTCATTAGTATCTTTAAAATGCGGTATCAAACTTGAAGATGGGATAATTTTTCTTAACTAAAATTTAAAAATACTTAAAATGGAAGTTTTCTGAATTTAAGCGCTAGCGAAGTCTGGTGTCAACCAATCGTATTTCTGTTAATGGAAGATGTGGTAGTAGTAAATGAGGTATCCCATTCATATATCGAGCAATGCTTAAAATAAAAAAGATAGGAACAAACATAACAAAATAGAGAAATACTTTAAGTTACAAAACACATTCAAAATCGAACAAGCATTAAAAATTTTAAAAAAATACTATACTAAAATTATTAAGTACAACAAAAAACCTTCGATATATTTTCGTAACTGGCACAAATTTAAACTTCATTTAAAAGAACCAATAATTGGAGCAATGAAAGTATAGAAAGCATATAATGCAAAATAAGCAAATAAACCGAATACTTAAAAAATACCATCTATTTAAGGACAAATCCTTGACAAATACAAAAAACTTAGAAACTAGATATTAAACACTCTATTAATAATAAATAAAGTATATAGAAAATTCAAGAAAAACCCTGAAGCGATAAAGAATTGCTTTAGATGAAGACGATGAAGATGAAGTTTTTTTTCCATAAAATAAAATATAAAGGATTCAACTTAATTTTTGTTTATAAAATTTGAAATGTATTGTTTAAAATTCTTGAGGTATTACCGGGTGAAATTTCTTATTTTTAATAGTTTTCAAGATGTCAGAAAAAATCCTTCAGCTTCAGCAAAACAATAAATACCCTCAATATAAAAGAATAAAATAAAAGCCAATTTAAAAAAAAATCAGAAACAGCCAAGTCAAAAATTAATATGTTTTATCTAATCAAGAATTAACGGAACTAAATAAAAAAATATTCAACAGTAATTTTAAAAGTAATTAAAAAAAACAGCAAAGGCAAAAATTAAAATTCTTCACTTAAATAAAAAAATACTGAAATAAATAAAAAAAAACAAATTTGCAACAATTACAAAATAAAATAACAAATACAGAATTAGCAGATGTAAAAATTCCTTCATCAAAAAAATCAAATATTCTCAAAAACTTAAAAAAAACAACAATAATTTTTTTTTTAAATGCAATAATTACAACAAAATAAATAAAAAATATGAAACAATTATTGCTCCCTCCTGAGCAATAAATACCATCAAAAATCAAAACAAAAGTATTTCAATCAAGAAAAAAAGACGAAAATCTATAAAAAATGAATTGGCTTTGTAATGACAACATAACTGCATCAGATAATTTAAAATGTTAAAGCTATTACAAGAATAAAATACTTTAAAATGGACTTCAAAAAATGCGTGGATAAAATGTAGTGTAAAAAAATATTTTTTTAAATGAGGAAGCATTTGTATAAAAAAATATAATCAAAAAATACTTATTTTAAAATGTCATAGAATTATGTATATTTATTAAATTTTCCCAAGCCATTCAAAAACTGAAGAATAAAATGTTCCTCAATCAAAATTAAAATGTTTTTGAATCTCAATTCCTTTTTTCTGAAGATACACATCTTACTACAAAGCAATTTTTCCTATTTTCAGTAGTGAATTTCTCTACAAAATATCTTGTGTGAATTATCTCTGAAAATAGTAAAATTACCGAATAGTAAAACTGACTAGCAAATAGTAAATTTCACTAAGTAGTCAAATTTTCTATTAGTAGCAAATAATTAATTAATTATTAAGTGGTTAAATGAACTATATCTAGTAGAATTTACTACTTGAAAATTAGCATTTTATACAACTTTAAGCAGTTAATCTTAATACAAAACGTTCTTTTGATATTTCAATGAAAATAGAATAAAAATACTATTGCCTAATAGTTAAATATAAAAATGTAATAAAAATAGCTAATTTTACTACAAAACATTATTATCAGAATTCGAATTGAAAGAATTGCAATTGTAGTAAATTTTCCTAGAAAATAAAGAAATAACAAATAATAAAATAATTTCTTTTTACTTAACAAATGGCCTGGATTAAAATCTTGTTGGTTTGTGTAGTTTGGTTTTCGTTCTGAAGAAAAAAGGGAAAAAGTTTTCATTAACTTTTCAAAAATATTCATGAAAAGTATACGGAAAAAAAACTTATTTCACTAGAAATAAGTAGTAAAATTGTGGTTTTAGTAAAATTTACTAATATTATAAAAATTGACTACTATGTGTAGTAATTTTCCCTATTTTCAGTAGCGAATTTCTCCACAAAATTTCTTGCGCGAATAATTTTTAGAAATAGAAAAATTTACTACGGATTCAATAGTAAATTTTACTAATAAATAGTAAAACTGACTAGCAATACTGCGTAATAGTGAATTACTATTGCGTAATAGTTAAATAAAAACATTAAATAAAAATAGCTAATTTTACTATGTATCAAAATTCACTGCACCAATAGCTTTTTTCCATAAATTTGAAATATTAAAATTCACAACATTAAATAGTAAATTTCAAAGTTCGCTAGAAATAGAAAACATCGCTATTGCAATAGTAGTAAATATTCCTACAAAATAGAGAAATAATAGCATTATTTGCTATTACAAATTGTTTTAGTAAAATTCGCTACAAATAATAAAATAATTTCATTTTTTAAATAAATACATTTTTTGTTCAGGTAGCGAATTTTACTTAAATGTAATGTATAGTAGTAAAATTTACTAGAGAAAGAAATAAAGCACAGGCTTAAGGTACAATATCCAAACCATCCAAAAATGAATATTTTTCAAAAGTTGATGAACAAAAATTTACTTTTTTTCTTTAGAACTACCTTTTTTTTCCAGGTAGCGAATTTTACTAAATGTAATGTAAAGTAGTAACATTTACTAAGGCAAGAAAAAATATCTATTGTTTAGTTTCATTGACTCAGAGGAGTATCTGAAAACGTTTAGATTAAGAAATTGTGTTTGAGGGATTATTAATTATAAAATATGAATAACTTCATCTCAATTAATTCTATTTAAAATTTAATTTAATGTTATTTTTGACTGTATTTATTTGTAATATTTCTTTAATCATAAAAATTATTATTTTGTTATGTTTTATGTTATATTTTTCCTTGATCTTGCGCTTATTGTTACTTTAACTTTTTGTATTTAATTTCTTTTTTTGTAATTCTTACAGATTTTGTTGTTTTTATAATCACTCGTATTTCATTACTTTCAATTTCTGTTTTTTTTTTTTTAGTTTTTT
>JXPG01044480.1:3031-25977 GCA_001015175.1 Megaselia abdita | reverse complement strand
GCTTTGGCTGAATGCATAGCAAGGTCGACCCTAAGTAAAAGCATATGTTGTTAGTTCAACCCTTCACATTTTTGACTTTTTTCTGTTTGATATTTATTTTCAGAAAATCTGAAAATATTTTCAGGTGTAGCAAAATTAAAAAAGCAGATCGAAGACTATAGGGAATGGCGACTCGAAGACCCCATACTAGACAACCAGACTCGATTGAGAGCTCGTATTTCTAGGAGAAAAATGCTTTCAAATCATCATCTATGATATCTTTAGGCCAACCAGAAGCAACACAAATTCAACACTTTTTGCAAAGTAACATCCGACTTGATTTCTTTAACAATGTCTTTAAAAAATAACAAAATAATGGAAAATACTCACCCTCATTGAAAGTTTGTATTAAACTCGTCGACATTCTTTTGTTAGTAATGTGATCGGAAGCATTGATAAGGCATCAGGAACAGCCATGTCAGCTCCTCTTTTGAAACGAATCTCGTAGTAGTAGGCTGACAGTAAAAGCGACCAAGTCAAAAGTAAAGACTTTCGACCAAAGAGATACTTCTGAAACTGACGAACTTCAAAAATAATCACAATCGCCTCTTTTTCGATATTTGAGTAATTCCGCTCCGCTTATGACAACGAAGCCGATGCATAAGCGATATGACGCTCATCGTCATGTATCAACACAGCTCCTACTCCCATTCCACTGGCATCTGTTGCAAGAATTATTTGTCTTGCGGGATCCAAATGAATAAGTCAGAAAAAACATCATCAATGACTGGGAGTGGATAGTGTTCCATTTCCACAGCCTTGTTGAGGGACTCTTTGAAATCGACACAAAGTCGAATTTTATTGTCTTTTTCTTGGAACGATGATAATTGGACTTGCCCAGTGGAACGTTTTAATTAGAACTATAATTCCTTTTTCCTATAGATCGACTAACTCTTTTTCAACAAAAGACTTCACGACAAATGGGACAGCATAGTCTTTACAAAAGATTGGACTAACATTTTGATAGATGACGATTGACGCTTTGAAGTTTTTAATAGATTCATGATTTTCATCAAAGTCGGACGAGAACTTCTTCATCATATTCTCTACCCAGCCATCTGTCGACGACGACTCACAAAAGGTGATCTCCACTCATCTAGCCAATTTCGTCCCAAAAGAAAGAAACGTTTATTGTTACAAACGACTAATGGAAGACGAAACTTGTTTCCATTACATTAAACATTGACCAGAACCTCTCCTTGAAGATCCGTAGACTGACTGGTTCTCGGACTTAATTTAAGACTTCTGAGATTTATTACACACAAAATGAACCGATGACGTATTTTCTTCTCGTAGCATTTTTGTATCATGGATTGCAATTCGTGACTTGTTGCTTTTAAATAAGCTTGTTCAAAAGTAAGATTTTCAACAATGAGGAGACGTTTTTGAATATTTTCATACTCTTTGATTCTCTCACTTAGTTGTTGGTCTCATTAATATAGATCTAGGTTCTGATTTCCAATATATTTCCGATGCTTTATAAACTACTGCAACATTTAATTCTCTAATTCTTCGTAAATATATTAGCAAGAAAATGGTAGCAGTACCTGCCTTTCATGAGTTGGAGTTCGTCTTGAAGTTCATCATTACTTAGAAGCATTGGTTTTAGTTTTCCAAGTCTTTTAAAACATTAAAGATGACCCACAGCGTGCCTCTATAAGTTTGGATTACCAATATAAAGAATTCTATTATATTCTTAAATTGGACATTATTAGAGGTAGGCAATGTCGATGTACTTATTACGCTCAAATGATTGTTGATTTATTTGAATCTGGCATCTGACTGGTTGCTTCTTCGTTTTCTTTTAGGATTTTTCTAAGATGAAAGTGTCTCGTTAATAATGTCTGTTACGATTTCATTTTAAGGGAAAGATATTTATGTCGTTAACTGCTATGACCCACTTAAAAGTCAGTATTGACAATTTTCTAATGGGAGGAATATCTATGAGAACATTACTCTTCATCTAGACTATCTAGAAGATGATATTTACTCACTAGCTATTTTTCAGCCAAATACCCTGATTTCCTTGACAACCTCAGTTGTTTATGATTCTGGACAACTAGTTTTTTTTTTTAATGTGCAGTGTAAACAATTAGACTTAGTTTTTACATTATCTGGTTATTGGTTACGATCGGGAGAAATGATACAGACACACCATTCCGGAACTCTGACTGCGTATAGGTTCAACTTTAGGAAAGGGGAATTCGACAAAATTACTAACATATTATTAGCAATTAACGTTTCCTCTGAGTTTTCTTCTGGAGATTTGAATGATAATGTTGAGAAGTATGCTATTTTATTTAATATTTAAAACAGACTTGAAACATTACAGTGCTTACTAATGTACTGGTGGTTATTATTACATACTGATACTATGTATTTTGCATAGTAAATTATAGTTGATGGTCTATTATGACCAGTAAGCTTGCACTAGGCTACTTCTGACACTATTTTTAACGAAGAGACATAAGAAAAGGGTAATTCACTTTTTTGTCTTTTTAGCATGTCAATTTCCGTAACATCAAATGCGGCATATGACAATTTGTCAGATGTTGAGACTTGATTGGTTAAAGCTTAATTAACAGTTCGTTGTACAGACATTGTATTGAAGAAATATCACAATTCCAAACAAACAAGAATTAATTTAAAAAAATAGGAGCGAAAAAATCATTTCTACAAGAAATCCAAAATATGTCGCCTTAAACCACAGGTATTCTTTGTTTTCTTTACAAATGTGATTTTCGAAAATTCAAAAAATATGTATTGTGCGAGTAGAAATTGACTAATTTGATATTGGAAGTGACTTAAAAAATATCAATAATGTGTCAAAGTATCATATATAACAATTCGAATTAATAAAAAACGAAGAATCCTGAAACCTATCCATTCAGTTTGAAATAATTCAAATTTGAAGCTGCAAAAAACTAATGAAAAACAATATAAAGACTGAGTTCGAAAAAACCTCAAACCAGAACAGAGCCTGAAAGTTGAAAGAAGATTTTTTTTAAAACTTTGAATGCTGCATCATGGATTATGAAACTTGCGTGTTGTGCGATTTTTCCCAATTGCCTAGAGTTTTATGTTTAGACTGAATGAGAACAAAGATCGGAGTTCCCTAAAATCTTCCTCGTATACGGGGAACAAGAGCTTAAGTTTCGTGACATCTGGCACAACAAACACGGAAATATACGTCAAGAAGCGTCTCCAGAAGAGACTTTTACCATTTGTTAAAAATCACAAATTGTCTACCTTCTTCTGGCCAGTGACAATGGAGTCATACAGAAGCAACAACATCAGTTTCGTGCCAATTCGGGCCAATTGAAAGATATTGGGCTATTTCAATAGTGCAATGGGTTTCAAAGTTAGAGTGGTTTGAAGTTAGAAGTTTTTTTGTACTCAGTCCTTAGATCAAATTCTTTTGCATTTAAAATTGAAAAGTTTAAGTTCTTAATTTGTTTTTAAAATGTGGTATTAATCATTTTTTTAACAATTGTTTATGCTACAATTAATATACATTTTTATGATAAAGTCAATTTAATTTATTATTTCACACTGGTATTCCCAGCTCTCAATTGTTATAGTCCGTTCTCTTATAGTTTATTCTTATGCAAAATTTTAATGTGGAAACATTTTAGTGTTTCCCGTCGCTTATTTTATTTAATGTGCATTGTGTTCTTCGTTTCTTTTGTTTAGGAGAGATAACTACTAACAAACAATCTACTAGCTAGCTAGTAGTCCCTATGTCATAATAAAATTAATGAGTTCAACTCAAATACAATTGGAAATGGCTGCAAATAACCCGTCAGAGACAACCACAGCCTCAACAGTATCCAATCAATTACTACAAAAGGATTATTCAGATGATAAATTGTCGCTAGGTTTGGCGACATCCTCAACAGCTCAAACAGTTCCTTCTTATGCTGCTTCTACCAATTCTTCCTCTTCAGGCTCAGCTGCATCGGTCACAACATCGTTGTCTAAGCAAAACAGTCTAACAAATCGTGGAAGGGTAATAACAATTTCTTTTCTTTATTTATACAAACAAATTCACTACATACATTTTTTTTTAATTTAAGGACTTTAGTTTTATGTGAGCATAATTTCCATTCTTTTGTTGGATAATTTCCAGCTTTCTTTCTTTATATCTCTATCTGTCCTTCTCTTCATTTACAATGTATCATTGAACAAAATCTAATAGAACTTAATAAAGAAATAAATGTAGCTAGATCAGCACAGAAATTTCAGATGAAATCTGCCGGTAAAGCAGTGGAAAGATAGTCAATCTGATTTTTCTCTTTTGGTTGGTTTGGGAAATTAAAAAAAAATCAAATAAATGTGCTTTCGAGTCTAAAAACCAAAGAGTGGATATTTTTCGTAAATTTGGTTCAAAAGTTTATAAAAATCTTGACATTTTTCGTGGACCTCTCGCTTTTTTTTTGTGAAGCTAGTATTTAAAAGTGGTTAAAATAGTTGAGAAATATGAATATTTCTTTTCGCTATGCTTAAACATTAAAAACAAATGCAAAACACATATCACAAAATCTTTTCAATTTCCAAGACTTTCATAAAACTGTGTTTGACTTGCTTTTATTTCATAATATAGTCAGGGTTTGCAGCTACAAAGTTAGGGAAAGTCGGTGAAAATTGAATTCTTAAAATTTTCCAAGAAGCCAGAACAAAATCAGGGAAATTCAATAAACTTCAGTGAAAAAATTATAAAAACTGAAGCGAAGCTTACAAAATAAAACCAACATTTTTTTAAAAAGCGATTATTTTTTTGTAATGGTAATAGTTTTCCAAAAAATTAATCTGCGAAAAGTCAGAGAATTCTGAAGAAAATAGTCAAAGAAACAATAATGAATGAATGATTGATATTTTTATTTATGAGTATGAGTAATAAGAGCCAGTAGCACTGGCCTAGGCTGGCCTTATCATGTTGCGAGATATGGATGTCTCGTTTTCGAAGAACTTCTTTAAAATAAAATTAACACTTATTCATATTTAAAAATTTAAATCCTTTAAAACCAACAAAAATTGCTATTTTTTAGCTATGCGCAAAAGAACGTCCATCACCGATGACAGATAAAACCGAACTCAAATTCTTGATATTTTTATATATTTGTATATATTTTTTTTTTTTTTTAAAATGAAAAAAAACAAAAAAACAAAAATTTATACTTTTAAATTAGCGGTGTAATAGCACAAAGACACTGTATTTAAATTTCAAGACCAGCTAAAATAATAATTGAAATAAAAAAAACGTAGCAACACGTTTTTATGAACTAAAAACTNAAAAACTTAAACTTAATTTAAACAATAAATAACATCAAGAATAAAAAAATGTAATAACAATTAAATGTTATTTTACAATAAGCTTTTTAAATATCTAAAAGCATAACAATAAATACCATCGAAAATCAGAAAAATATTGTAATAAATAAAAGTTCAAATGTAAAACATTGAACTAAAAAAATTATTTCAGTAGCTCTAATGAAAATAATTATAATTTTTAGAAAGAAGAACGGGGGGCGGATAAAATTGAAAGCCAGAAGCAAGTTCATTTTAACTATTGATTGATCAACTATAGAATGTTGATAATGATAATTTTATCGTTGAATTAAAAGTATAGATTTCTTTTAAAAATTATAATTTTCATTGGGGCTACTGAAAAAAAAAAGTTTTGCTCAATTTAAAAACGTGTTACTTAAAAGTTTTTTATTTAAATTATTGTTTTTTAGTTTAATAGAAATAGAAAATTATGTTATATCCCCAGGCGGAAATCTCAGCAAGACATTTGCAAGACCGACGTTTACATTGGGTCTTATGAGATTCTGTGTTAATTTAGAATCTGGATAACTAATATCTTGCAAGACGTTTCTAAGAGTTTAGAAATAATCTTGTAACTTTCAAATAATTCTTCTAAACCATTACAAAACATCTTTCAGAGATTTATCCTAAACATTGTCATCTTTATCAGCGAGCAGTTTAAAAGATTGCTTTAAGAGCTTCTTTAGAGGGTTTATCGACAAAGGGTGTCGGTATGTTTAGTAAACGTATACTTAATTCAAACAAGAACCTATTTTTCTGCTTGGGAAATTTGAATTAGAGTGAAAACAATCCATAATGTAAATATATAAATTTAAATAATTTTACATAATCTAAAAATGTTCAATATATATCTCGTTGTATACATGTCATTCATTTATAGTCAAATATCGTGTCACAGTTAAAGCTTTACACCCACAATCCAAAGAAGACTAAACAAGGATGTCAAAGGATACAAACTGAGAAAGTAAATGATACGATACAGGTCTACTGCGTGAATAGGGTTCTACGAACAACTTTCATTTTATCGAATGTGCACAAAACCCCGCCACCATTACTCCAGAAGATCTATGGAGGAAACCAATCGAAGTCGGAAGCTTCCTCAATCTTAAACTCGAAACCGATTATAATTTTTTGAACTTACCTAATACTACATGCACCTAACTAACGATGAAAATAATATTACTAATCATAATCTGGAACTTGTCAAAATTTACAACAATGAAGTCACAACAATTTACACTTGCTCCTGATTTGACCTCATTGTTTAACAAAATAGTGGAGAATATCCTGATAACTTGAAAATTCAGAAAGTTACTCTCATTCATAAATCGGGTAGTAGATCCAATGTACAGAATTGTAGAAAAATCTCAGCTCTACCTATAATAAATAAATGCTTGATGGACAAGTGCTCTCGTGAACTACAACAAAATCCAGCTCTGAAATGCATTTTTTTCCTTGAGTAGAAAAGATTTTCGATGCAGATATTTATCTATATTTTCAAAGAATCGTGTTTAAATTAACTTATATTTAAAAATTACTCTCTATCAAATGAAAATAAATCTTCTATTATGTGTAATATAATTTATAAATAAATATAAGTACAAGACAAAAACTTGTCCCTACAAAGCTGAATTTATATCAAAATAAGAATATTCTGATGAGCTTCCATAAAATAACTTGATCATGCTAATAGACCAAACTACTTTTACATACTTTTATTATTTGTTATCAATCAATTCAACCTTTTTCTTAAATATTTTATTAAAAAAACCACATTTTTTTCTTCTGTGTAACAAAGAGTTAATATTATAAAAAACTTGAGTACTTAAATTTTTTTAAAAACCTAAAAAACAATGTTTATTTATTGCAGGGCTATATGAAGACAAAATATCTGACACGATCACATGCAATGCGTGAAGCTACATCTCCACCTCGAACACCTACACCTCGTTCAGATCGTAATAGTGACTTCAACGGAATTAACAATAACGATACTGGAGTATCTGAATCAAAGATGCATCTACAATCATCGCCCACTAAATTTGTGGATTGCGTTGGTGCTCTTCCTCCAGTAATAGTTACTAGTCAAAATCAATGTCAAACTGGTGATAACAATGGCGCAGTAATTTGCGAGGCTGATTTCCCTAAGCTTACACCACCAAAATCATCAAAGAACTCTCGTAATACCAACACTAATACAAAAGACCAATCCCATCACCAGAACAACAATAATAGTTGTCGTGATATCAGTTCAAATCGAAGTGATAACTCAAACTCATCCTCTAAAAGTGATGTGCTTCTCTCTCCACCTAGAAGTGGTTACAACAATAAAAAGGCGAGTGATAATGAAAAAACTAATGGAAATGACTACAGTCAAATAATTACAAATGATCCATTAGCATCCCCACCACGAAATGACAGTCAAAATTCTTTCACGGTTGATGAAAATCAGAATGATACTGGTGGAAGAGTTTCTTCGTCTTCTTCATCCACCCATTCTTCTACGGGTCCCAAGAAATTCCATAAATTAAATACTCCAAACTCTACATCTAACTCGAAAGGTTCAAAACCTAGGCTCAAAAACATGGGTTCTTCATCAAGCTGTGAAGGAGTTAACAGCAATAGCAACAGTACTTCAGGCTTTATATCGAGAGGTAAGATTTACCGTCTGCATTCGAAATAATTAATATATACATGTTTTTCATATATTTTTCAGATAGTTCAACTGAACAATTTACAGACTCGAATGGTGTGGATTTGATTGGTTTTTTCAAGGAGACACTCAATAAGAATATCAAAGACAGAAACACATTATTACAAATTGAAGAGGATCTCATAGACTTAGTTGACGAAAAATCGTAAGTTTTCAAATTCTTCAAAGTATATTCATTTAATATGTTTGTGTACTGCAGTCGTAGAGAAATGCGTTTTCCAGCAGCATCATCTTACCATAGAATGTTAATCCATAGGACAGCAGCATTTTTTGGTATGGATCATAATGTTGATACTGAAACCCAGACCTGTGTCATTGTAACAAAAACTAGGAGTACCAGAATACCTGACGTAAGTATGAATAGTTTGAAGCAATGTTTGTAGACAATTGACTAAAATATTCAATACATTATGTATTGATGGCTAAGACTTGAACTACATTAATTCCATGACCTAGATATACATTGATTTTTATTGACCTCATTTCAGATTCGTTTTAACACGTTATTATGTCGTGAATTATTAAATGACGACCAACCACCAAGAAAATCAATTTTGAAAAGGGATTCTCACAGTTTTGATGATCCACGACAGGGTTTTCTTTGTCCCGAACGGATGATGTTGGATCGTAAAGCAAAAAGTTTCGAAGAACGTGAAGAAGAGTACGAGAAAGCTCGTACTAGAATTTTTCGAAATCGGGAAAACGATGATACCTATTGGTCCTGGCATCACGAAAAAGGTGACCAAATCTCTAGGTTACGACAAAATAAAATGCTCAAGGTTAAATCAATGGTAAGAGTTTTTCAATTATGAATTTTCGAATTGTCCGGAAACCGCATATAAATATTTTACATTTATTTGATTTAAAAAAAATCTTTTTTAAACAGGTTTATTCATGGTCAATAACCAAAACAATTTATTGTACCCGAAAGTAAAGTTTTTGTCCACAAGCAGAACCAAAAATTAATCGTTTTCTATTAATTTGTTTTCTTTGTCACAATCAGTACAAAGAAAACAAATTCAAATTAGAAGTGCGATATTGTGGGGAATTAAAATAAAATAATTGTAATATATAATCCTGCAGTATTGTAATTTTTTGTTTCGATCGTTTCGACGAAGAATATTGACTTTATTTAAATCCCTAATTTAAGTATTACAAAAAGTTGTTTATATTTGTAGTCAACGGACTCCCGTGATCAAAGGCCTAGTGTGTCAAAAGCAAATAGTTTCGGGGGCTATGGAGGTCCAGCCTCTTCAAATAACAGCTCATTAAACAGAGGAAATTCTATGAATATGTCAAAGAGTGCTGGTTCACGATACATTTCTAAGCAGGATTCCGTTGGCAGTAACAACACACCATGGCGTATGTCACCATCAAGCAGTGGGTGAGTATAACAAAGTTTATTTTCAAAAACTTATTTATCAATAATACATCACAATAAACCCGTTAAGACATCATTTTTTTAATATATTCATTAAAGTTATTTGATTTGATCCCACTTTAGATATAAAACACAAACACAATCCTTAAGATCAGAGTCTGCAACTCCGTCTCCAAGTGGATCAGGTAGTTGTGATGATGATATTACTCCGGAAGAACCGCCTTCACCTCAACCGAAATCCGGTGGTATTATGTGGGCTGTTAGTGATATGGCGAGTGTACCAAAAGGCAGTGTCCTTATTGACCCGCAAACATTGCAGCCTCTAGTCAATAGAGATGGGTGGGTAATGCCAATTGACTAAAAACATGTGCTTTTCTCTATATAAAATCTCACTCAAATACATATATAGTTTTGTTCAAGTTTTGAGTTTGCTGTTGTACTTAATCCACAATATAAAACACTTTGTTTTTATTTATATATATTTATATTTATTTGTGAGTTAAAAGGATAGCTTTTTTAACACACTAACACTTAGACACTACATTTACCTGTCAAATTAAAATTAGTCGTGCTGCTTTCCTGTGTATTGTTGTAAATGTGTAAAACTGTGACTATTTTTTCATTGTTATCACCATATATATATGATCTTATATAGATAGAGAAAAAGAGATTAATCTTTATCAAGGTAGTAGATGGAAGTAACCGGCTGACGTCTTATTTTTGTTTTGTTACATGAAACAACCTAATATATTTAATATCCTTATTATCATCTTTCAAAACCTCTTGCACACCTGTGCTTTAGCCGTTTTTTTTCCAGATTAATAAAAACACGTTCTGGCTGTTGGTTGGTTAAAGTGGCTGGCTGCTTCTACAAACGAATGCAATATTTAACAATAATTTTACAAATAAATGTTTTGCTGTATATTTCACCATTGATCTTACTTATCCAAGAAAAGGCACGTTGTAAAAATTTTCGCTGTAAATTTGTAGCCTGCTTACCAAACATGTCCATATAAAGGCAATTAGTTTCGTCAAGACTGCAATATTAAATTATGGCTCAGCTCTCTACTCCAGTGAGTCTAATTTAATTTATGTTTCATCATCCATAAAAATGCATCCGCTTTGTTTGTGATGAAAATGTAGGAGCTTTCCCACTCTGATCTGCTAGGTTCGAAACTTGTTCCGGTCATTTCCCTTTTGATAAACATTTCTGAATAGAATAATAGGCTCTAGGTGAAGGCTACAGAATATGTCGCGATTTCTACAAAATTTAAAGAAAACAATTATGTTCAATACTATCTTTTTTTATTCAACATTTTAAAAAATATTTTCTAATTCTTTTAAAAAATCTTAAATCTGTTTGATAATAATTTTGTTTATAGACATTTAAAAAATCATCGCAAAACATGTTTTTATTTAAAAAATTTGGACTTTTTTTAAAATGTCAGCAAATATGTTTATTGATACATATTCTTAAAAATAAAAAATAAAAAAAACTAGTAGTTTTTAAATAAATAAAAACAAAAAAAGGACTTATGTTTACAATTGCCGTGTGAGCCTTCCAAGTCGTATAATTGAAAATATTGCAAAATACTACGGAACTATATAAGCGTTTTAATTCAAAAAGTTTCGCATTTTTTTATTTCTTTGGAAATTTTTTAACAAATTTTGAAACCTTCAGCGAGGAATCACACCTCGAATAAAATATGCTGAACTTAAATTAATGTTTTTACTAAAAACCTTTAAAAAAGTAATTTAAAAATCTTACTGACAGACAGACACCATAAACATATTACGTTATTTTTCGTTCATGAAACTAATTATTTTTTTTATGTAAACGGCTTTATTAAACTTTTAATATAACAGAAGATTTTGCTTTTTTAAAATCCACAATAGGATACTATCCACATTATTATAAGAGAAACTTTACTATTTCATTGTTTTTGCAATTAAGAAGAAGGCGGTCATCGCGGTAAATCTGAAATGTTGGTAAACTGTGCATAACAAATTTAAAAACATGTTGGCAGTACTTTGATTTATTTTCTAGAATACATCATAAACAAAATAGAAAAAATATTTTCGAAATAAAATAATAGAATTTTTTAAATACATATTTAGTTTAAAAAGTAAAAAAAGAAAATAGGTTTGTGTATATAATTATTAAATACATTACTAGATATTTTTATTGCAAAACCGTCAATTTAAAACTAAGACAAAGGCTATCTATCATGTTTGTGACTAGTGAAAGCTGCATATAAAATAATCATAAATTCGCACTACCACTATTTAATATCATGTTTTTCGAAGCAGACTGTGACTCCTTGAAACCAAGTAATTTCAAAGATTTATTTGATATAGAGTTCGGTTAGAAGACAGTTTTCCAATCTGTAAGCCTTTAAATCTTCTAAATTATTATCACAGTTAAAGCCAATGAGAAATTTAGTATAAAAATTTAGAAACAGATTCGATCATTCAATGCTATTGAATAAACTGTCTTATTCAAAGGAAATACCCGATACGTAACACTTCAAGTATATTGCAACAAAAAAATTGGTTTATGTTTGTGATTTATTCTACTTTTTTAAGTTTTTTCCTCTTATAAACCGCATCAAATGTCATTTTATTGTTGATGTAATGCTATTAAACTAATGTCTTCTTTCAAACTTTCTTTTCTAGTTCAATATATCATTATGACCCGTCCAACTTACCGCCTAGTCAAGTTTTAGCGCCTGGTATGTACAACACTACTAATAACAAAAACAAGTTACAAGCTAAGAAGTCTATGGAGAATAACAATAGTTGTAACAATAATATGATTAATAACAATAGGAATAGTAAACAGATGATATCATCTTCAACATCTACTACTGCAGGTGTTTCAGATCTAAATTCAAATGAAACTGACAATGCAACATTATCTTCCGATACCGTTGACAGTTCCGAAAACACTGTAACCACCCCTGTGTGTTCGGTTAACATTATTAAAACAACGGTTACAAACAGTTGTAATACCTCTAAAAACGATGATGCCAAAGACAAACATGGTAAGTTAATCAATTAGTGTATACAGTATTCTACCTTATAGTAGAACACTACAAGGTTCTTTTAGAAAATCAATTCAATTAAAAACTGAGTATTTTCCAGCCTCACTGTAAAAGTACAAAGTCGATGTAAAAAATTGGCATGTCGGAACCGCGATCCCAAATCGACTTTGAAAAGATTACTGTCTGCACCGGAAAAAATAGGTTCAAACTAGCCAAAATTAATTTTTAAAATGCTTACATTACTAATAAATAAATAAATACATTTTAAATATATCAAACTACAAATGGTATATTATAGTACAGAACTCAAACAAGTCAGTCAAAATTCTTTCAGAGAAATAAATCAAGCAAACTCAAAAAATATTTCAAGAAGTTGGTTTAGTACAAAAATACGAATTTTGAAAAATGACTGCAATGGAGCTGTACGGCGATGACTATTTTTGCTTCCAGCAAGACGGGCCTCCCACGGCAAAAGTCACACAGGAGTTATGCATGAAATATGTTACGGATTTTATCCCTGCAGATTAATGGAATGCTTTTTCGCCCTACTGCAATGCTTTGAATTTCTGAAACGGTTGAGTCGAAGCTTTGCAGTCATATCGACTAGCGGCCGCTTAAATTGTGACCGGTATTTCATATCAAATTAGCATTTAGGTGTTGCATTTTATAAAACTACAATTCAAAATTTTATTCAGTTCTTAGATTTGATTAGCCAAAAGCGTTCCTGAGTTATTAGTCTTTTAAGGATTTAATATCTTGTTTCAAACAGAATACTTACTCCGGGATTAAGGATTTAGTTTAGGGCCTTCTATAAAGTTTTAGTCAATATGTACCCAGAGCTGAAATAAGAACCGCAGGCTGAACGTTTATAAAAAATATTTAATCTAAATATCAATTTTGGTGCTTATTTGTCTCCTTAATTCTATTCTATGTAACTATTCCGTTTGAAACAAAGCCCATATTATCCAGACTGATAAATCAGTTTCCGAACTGTACTGTATTTTTGACTGTAGTGCTGATTTCAGTACCCAAATGCTAATTTCATAATAAATACCTAAATTTCGCTGAACAATTTTGTGTTTCGAAATCCCATGTTTGCGACTTTACAAAATCATTTTTGAATTTCGAAAGTCGCCAACAAAGTGAAACAACCTAGTCCATAACCTTGAAAATAATTAATTTAGGAAATTTTCTATTTTACGGTATTCTATTACCCATTTAGGGTTTAATCTAAAAGCTATTTCCAATATGTTTTAATTTTTTTTATTTTTCCTGTATAGTAAATGTTGGAAACAAAATATACGGAATATTTGTGTGAATATGAATATATTATGTTTCTTCCATATATTGATTATTGTTTCATGATTTTTTTTTCAGAGGAAAGTGAAAACGAACAACTTCCAAGTACTTCAATTCTACATGCAAATGCTGAATTTTATTCAACGGATACTAAGCCCTTGGTTAAAAATCAAGCAACTAGCCCCAAAATTCCTACACCTGACCCTGATGACAAGGTATGTTTTCCTTTCATATAAATTAAATATTTATGCACGAACTCAAGCTCCCATTATATTCTTAAGTTGAGACTAGCGCCATGCGTTTGGACTGCTAGACCTTTAAGTTAGGTTTTTTTTTTTAAATTGTATATGTATTATTTTTTGTAATAACTGTGGAACGGTTGTAGCTAGAATATATTCGTCTGTTCTGACAACTGTTTGAAAATCGAACCGAATGTCATACAGTGGAGATTAATATCTAGGATAGAAAGCTTATTTCATGATTGGGGAAATTTGGTTAATTACACTGTTTAACATTTTCGGTTGAAAAACTTTTTTTTTAGAATATTTTCGAGATTGGTATAATTTTAAAATGTGACCCTTATACAAGCAGGAACTCAAATATAAGATTTCCAGGATCAATACACTATCATAAATTTTATTTTTATGTTTTTCTATTATTATAAAGTGTAATTTTAAAGGGAAGAGCTTCAGGAGTCAAAATCCATAAATAAAATTACTGAAAATATGATACTGGGAAATTTCATGTTTTTTTAATTTTACAATATGTGTATCATTTTGAAAGCTCCAGGAAAAACAAGAAAACTATAAATCATTATAAATTTACACTCACAGAAAAAAACATAAAATATGAAATATAAGAAGTAAAAGAAATTGAAATATAAGAAAATAACATTATCTCCAAAATTTAAAAATATAAAAAAAATAAAACTAAAGTTATTGCTTCTAAAAGTTTAATAAACAATTTGCATTTGAAATAAAAGAATATATTCAATTCAAATTATGATTTCCATAATTTATAATAAGTAGTTAAAAACAAGAAAATATTCAAATTTAAATAATTTTGGAAAATTATACTTTTTTGTTGAGATTATATAGAACTAAAAAAATAAACTTTTATTTATTTCCGACTAAAAAGTAAATTTAAGTTTACTTATATTTTTAAAAGAAACTATTACGTTGATATGTAAAAGATTTTTGAGTTTTTATTTTTTAATATATTTTGTTATTTTTTATTCTCTCATCCAGTGTGTTGAAGAATTTGTTAATACTGGATTACCATCCTTCTTAACAATATCTTCAGAAAGCTTTAAAATAACTGCAGAATGATCGGAGTCGAAATCATGACAATCCTCAATAGAGATGAAATTTGGAGATACCCTTTTGGAGATAAAAAAGTATACCAAATCAGGTACTTTATTTCTATCTATAAGCCAGTATGTTGGATTTCTAGACGAATTAAAGTTACATCCCAATTCTCTTATTGCCTGTCTAAATTGTTTTCCTCGAGTCAGAGTTTTTCGTGAACCCCAGTCTAAATGCTTAACATTAAGAGCTCCTCCTAGGATAAACATATCGCCTAATTCTAGAAAGAGAAACAAAGATCAGTTGCACCAAGTCGTTTTTAAGCGAAATCTTCAATATAAACTTCTATGGCTATAATCTATATTCCCTACTTCTTGGGAAGAATCTATTTTATCATCGGAAAGAATATAAACCCAGAATGTATCTACCTCATAGGGAAAATTGGCCTAATAATTCGATATGCTTATTATTTCTTGAACCTTTTATTTTTTAAGCTTTCGTATATTGGCATGTCTTTCTTTTTATTTAATTTTGTTATATTTTATATTTTAAGTCTGATAAAAATATGTGTTGTTCTGTTTAAATTGTATTAATTTTTTTTAAACACAAAAAATATTGTATTAATACCTTCTTTAATACTCAGCTCTCAGAAGGTTGTGACATATTGAGTGAAACAAAAACATCAACACCAGCTTCCCCTGCTCCTGTACAACAGGATGCTCGTAAAGATGATCCACAAAATATCCAATCACATCATCCAGTTATAAAATCATCGAATATTCCAATCATGAGTTTTGCTCCTCCAGCAAGCTATCAAATCGACGGTACCACAATTTATCCCCAGTCAAACCCTCAAGGAAGTGGAGCTTATCCCACGGCGACATATCAACAAGGGGTTAGTATTCTTCTATATTTTAAAGTGATTATCCTAAATTTGTATTTCAATATTTAGGTGGATGGCAATTTATATGCAGTACCACCATCCATGGTATATGCTTATCCTCAACCTATGGTAATTATACATTTGTAACTGATAAGATTCTAACTTTAATATTTAAAGGATGGGGAAGTTCAAGGATACTATATGTCGATATATGACCCGACTGGATCATCAGCAGTAGCAGCTCAAAATCCTGGAACCCCAGGTCAAGCCATATATCAACCTGGAGGACCCACTGTTGTGCCTGTTGCTGCTTATACATCTGCGCCATTCCCTGGAGCTCAATTTTATCAAGGTCCTGTGATTTATTCAACTGATCAGTTTCCTCATGGAACAAACGTAGCAGCTGCGACAACACAATCTACAACAAGTAATGCATCACAAGCTGCTACACCTGCCACACCGACTGGTCAAATTCCACAATATCCATTAACAGCTACTTATCCCATTAGCTATACTTACCCTTCAAATGGTAAGTAAGGCAATTTTATACTGTTTTTGAAAACAAAAATAGGGTTTGTGTTTAAGTCTCTTCACCAACTTTCACACTAGGTTAGTCAGGGTTCGAATCTCATGTTGTTGTTGTTAAACTCTAGTTCACAACAGTCACCATGTCGAGAACTTAGGGTGGTTGACTCTGCAATCACTTCTGTGAATTACGATTCGTCGTGAGAGCGATTTTAAGTTAGGACCGTAGTCGATCACAGTTCGAATCTCATCAATGTCAGTGGTTGTTTTTCAGACAATCGTTCTGTGGCACCTTAAATGTATGGCATAAAAATCAGAGATGATCAAATAACGGAATTCATTCCAGCTAGCTAATCAACAAATTAATATCCGATTTATTTTTTCTCAAGATGATTTGTAATCATTGCTTACAGACAGTACATATACAATGGTCTTCAATTTCGCATTGGAAACGGGAGGTAGAAAATTCGCACCATAATCGAGTGTGCCTTTAACGGCCAGAGAAATAGGAGTGAATGAATAAATGTGATATACAATAAAGATTATCGGAAAGCTAGCACACGTGGGTTTTTTTATTCTCTTTGATTTTTTGCAGAGTGATTTCCAAAAGTCGGTATCAATTCGCACCAGTTTGTTGTTGTTTGTAGCCAACAGTCGCCATGTCGAGAACTTAGGGTGGTTGCGATTCGTCGTGAGAACGATTTTAGGTTGACTCACAGCCTTCTGGACAGCCTAGTTCAATTCACTTTAAATGCTTTTATGCTTTTACTCAGAAAACTATTTGTATGAGTTGGGATTGGAACTCAGGCCAACATAGTTCGCAAATTGTAAGTGACCACGCCACGCCTTGACGCATTATGCTATCGGCATCCCTATTCGCACCAGTAATTTGTTTGGGTGCATGTTTCCACCCCCATTTAAATCATCAGCGGTTACCAAAATTTGTAAGTCTTATAGATGTAAATTGCTGTGGTAGGGATTCGGTATCCCATTTTTGTCATAAAGAAACCAGAAACAATCAAATAAAGGAATTCATTCTACCATAACATATTGCCTTATAAGAGCTCCTTTAGATGTTTTCTATGCTAACCTTATTTTACTCCTGTGATATGGTATACATTATTTTTTCCTAATCGTCGAAAAAGAGTTAGGAATGGAAAGCTTAAGGAGAACGTGTTCTTATATAGTTTTATTTCAGTTTATTATTTAAAGTTTTCGCTTTATTCTAAAAGCGGGAATGGTAAGAGCCAGTTCTAATTTAATTTAATTAAACTCTTTTCAGGATACTGGGGTCAACCAATGACTTATTACGTGCCTCAACAAGCCTTAACAAATACACCATCAGGAGTAATAGCACATATACCACACGCACAATCTCAAAGTGTTGATTCTCAAAAAAGTGTGAACAATTGTGGTGTTAATAATGGAGGTACTACAATCAATGGAAAAAAACGCTCGACTCCTCCACATATTTCAAATAGTCAATTGCATCAAACTAACAGCCATCCAGCTACCCCTGTTACAGCAAATACAACATATCAGTTTGCATCTGCTGTACCATTAGCCTTAACACCAGCAACAGACATAAATGGTCAACCGATGTATGCCGCCATTCAAGCTCCACACACTTTCTCAACAAACATTCTTCCATATGCTTCAACCTCCACAAGCACAACACCACAAACTCCGCCGTCATCTTCAGCTGGATCAACATCTTCAGCGGCATTAGGTGTACTAACACCCATTACTCCTCATCCTACCAACGCCACACATAATACATCATCGCCATCAAATCAAACTGTGATCAATTCTCTAGTGCCGACGACATCGTCATCAGCTACTTCATCACCAACATCATCTTCATCATCAACAACTACGTCATACAAAAATATGCAATCAGCACCATCCACACCTTTATCTACAACGACGGCATCAACTTCATATCTAACAAATCGTAGCAATCCACCATTATTTCCAACACCTCCTATTTTCGTTGCCGCTAATGGAGGTTATCATCCTCACCATTATTACGATATCTCAGTTGACAAACGGGGTAATCATACTGGCAAAAGAAATTCGAATGGATATGTTCCTAATGGCAGGCAACATTCATATGCATCTTCAATACCCCAAACCAGCTCTCATCTGAGAAAACTGTCATCTATTGATTCGTCGTCTTCGATAAATAACCATCGTTCTAATCAACTACCAAAACGTCTGCCTATATCGAACAACTCCAGTGGTATAGGGAATCATTCATCAGAAACTAAGCCTCGCATGATGAACAGTGGTGGTATTTACCGACAACAAAAGCCATCAAGTCTAGATTTCAAGAAAAATGGGTTCAGCTATAATACCAATAATAACGGGCATAGTCAACGAAACACGCCGAGCACAAATTCAGTGGAAAGCGGTTCTCCAAACAGTATAGTTTCATCAATGAACGGCTCGACTGTAACTTCGGCCCCCACTGGACAATTTGTAGCTCCTGGTACGTATGTTGCCACTGAATATCATTTAACCGGTGGGCATCACGGAAACCCCCATCACCAAGCTCCTACTGCTTTTTATATGACGACAGCAGCTGCGAGGGGGTCGCACATTCCATCAAGCATTCATCATGCACCTAATGCAGCTTCAGTGGTCGCTGCTGAAGTAGCTAATGCTGCTTGCCACCAGCCATTAATTGGAACATATAATCCACACCATGCTACTCATCATCCACATAACGGTGCTGGAATGTACTTCAAATATGGTCAACCTTATTTTGCTGTAAGTTTTGTCCTTTGTTCAATACATTTTATTTTTTTATATTCTTTTATTTTATTTTTAGCCAACTATGGCACTGCCAAATAACCGAAGATCACCGCCGAGTGAAATAAGACCATCGATGACCCCTTTGACTGGTGTTTTCCCAGCTGTAAATATGATGATACAAGGTAATTTAGATTAATTAATTCTGCTCATCTTATTTAATTTTTGAATGTTATTTATTAACCATAAGATATGATAGTCCGATATAAAAAGCTCTCAAAATTGAATTCCATTCGTAACGAGCTAAATAACTCATTAGTGCATTATTAACTTTTCATGAGAGTGTGCGTTCTCGCTCTCTGAAATTATGTGAGGAAACAAAATCATGTAATATGAGCCTAAAATTTTAAATTAATAGTCAGAACATTTTCAGTTAAGGTTAAGATAAGGGGTAATAAAAACTAATTGTTTTTCGGGTATAATCAGATATTATATGGACATTTGTAGACTTTATGTAATTTTCAATACAATTTCCTAGTAATAGAAGAATTTCAAAATTTAAATATTCAACTAACAGGAATTTATAGCATTCATCCATAGCTTTCAAATGCAATATTAACCACCAAAATCTGACAACATTTACTTAACAACACTTATTTTTACCTTAAATTTCAAGTATCTGAAAACCAAATGTTGAAAAGTTGAATAATTGTTTAGATAGTCGCGTTTCAAAACATTAAATAAAAATCTTTTTTTTCATAAAATTTGTTTTTCATCAAACACAGATATATACTCACGCGTTACAAGAGAAAATATCGTCAAAAAAGAGAAACAATTTCCAAGTCGGCCAACTATTATGTTTTTTTGTTTTGGGTAGTATACAGTTACAGTTTTCCAAAAACAAAGTAAATTAATGTCAGAAAAATTTTGTTAGTAAGTTAAGTTCAGTTCAAATTTTAAAATTATTTTTGAGCTTAACTTATCAACAACAACAAATATACACATTGACATTTGTATAGTCATTCATAATTCCATACAAAGACTTGTTTCTGCTGAGTTCAATTCAAATTTAAATTCACAATTAAATACAATGTTTAGTTTAATACATACATTTTTTGCAACAAATGAAATAATTTACAATAAGTGAACAGCTATAATTGCCTTAAGAAAACATAAATCAAAAAGTAGCATTAAAAAAAAAATTTACAGGTTCAAGACTTAGTTTTGTACTGTAAGTTTTTGAATGTGAGTTCTTGCGGCCTGCATCCAATACCTTACCTTATATAGTCTATAATTAGCTAGGATCAATGCTTTTTTTTCAATTCTAAGTTTTTGTACCATACGCTTGAGACTCCCTAAGTGAAAGTTCGAAATTCATAAGTCAGCTTGAGAGTTGTTTAGTGTTATTTAAAAGCGACTATCTCAGCTACTATTTGGTTTTTTTTAAATCAGTTTTGAATACCTTAACTCTCAAAGATTGTTGAAGTATTTTGCATCAAAAAGAGCCGCGAAACCTTTTAAGTTTTGGAAATTTATTTAACTTAATTTACAGATTTACAAAATTCGCGGTATCTCAGATTTAGTAAGACTCTGCCATTTTAGCTAGAAGAGCATCCAAGTTATAATTATTGTTAGATTATTGTTATATCCAAGTTATATATATTTAAATCTTTAACATATTTTCTTTGGTGTACCCATACGCATACTTTTTATTGGTAGTATAAGACGTAGTAGAGTAAGTCAGCGCAAGTTATGGATTTTTTTTTAATTCGTTTAAATTTGGGAGAATACAGGGAATATTAATGACCCTATAGAGAAAGATCATAAAACTAGAGCAAAGCTTAAAATTTCTAGAAGAAAAACTAGTTCTTTATTATCAGAACATTTGCTAATTACATGTTTAAAAAGCTTCTCAAGCTAACAACATTTAAACAAACAACGACTGATTAAAAGTAAACGTCTTTTATCTCTTAACCTGTCTGACTAAACAACTAAACAGCATCTAAACAGAAAGTTTTTAATTTTTTTGAAAAACGAGGTTCTTTTCACTACTCAAAATCGTGTACGGGACAGCCATTTTTAAACTTTGAAGATTGGTGTTTTTGAATAAAACCTTTAAAGATTGCAATTTGTTGTATGAAGATTTCAGTCTTTGAAATTTTAAAATTGATTTTTTTTATGTTTTTCTATTATTATAAAAGTGTTGAACAAAATTTCTAAAAATTTAGAGATTTTTTTTGGATTGAAGTTCAATATTTCTCAAAATTTTACAATATAGGTATTATTTTAAAAAAGAGAGCTTTAGAAAGTTTTCTAGAAAACTTGAAATTGAAAAACTTGAGTTGAAATTTGATGGTTTTTCAATACTGCAATATGGATACCATTTTTAAGCGGAGATTACTATGACCAAAATAACTGTAAGCGGAGATTACTGGGACTAAAATAACTGTAAAACAATATTCGATAATTAAATTCGGATAGGTGCACTGAGAAAAATTTTGTTTACATTTTTTTAAATATTTTGTTTTCTATTACAACAAAAATTGTGTGATTTTAAAAAGAAAATCATAAAAGTTTTGTTTGTAAAACCGAGTTTTTTTTATTAGAGTTTATTTATTTCAAAAACTATAGACTATTCGTCGTTTTTAACTCTAAGTTAATTACATTTATTAAGGAGTTTTATAGTAAATTCCAAAGTAGAACCAAATGTTCTTGCTCGTATTAAGTGAACATTTACTAAAATAATTGTAATATTAAGTACTCTGAATAGTATATATATCTACAAAATAATTAATCAGTTGTTGTTTGTTTAAATTTTGTTAGCTTGAGAAGCTTTTAAAATATGCAATTAGTAAACATTCTAATAAGATTTTTGGTTTTTAAGCTTATGGTATAGCTCTACTCATTTTCGCTAAAACTTTTTGGTTTTTTCAAACTTTCTTCAACAGAAAGTCACAAAAGCTATAAATATTTTTTCAAGAGAATTTTAATAAAGTAACAAGGTCTTGGCAAAACTTTATTTAGATGTAAGACAGTAGATTACATTTTTGAAAATATTTACTCCTCAATATTTCTTGAACAGGTCATTTAATGCCTTTTTGTACTTGTCTTTGTAAGTCAACAGTCAAAGATTCTTAATTGTTAATTGAAAACACTTGGTGAGTTTGATTAGTAATATTGTCAAACATTCTTCCCAATATAGAAAGCTAGTATATACTCTTTATTACCAATGTATTGTTTTAAAAATTAATTATTAAATTTTAATAAATTTTGTCTTTTTTCAGCCCCAAGGCAACTCCAACCCCGACACCCAAATCCAAACTACAAAGGCAACAAAACACGCTAAATAATTCTTTTCATCCGACAGATTAGAAAATATTAAACAAAGACCCAACATTTTCGAATGACAACGCAAAATTAAAAAAAATATAGTGATCTTGTCATTTTTTGAGGCATATAATTTATTATTATAATAATTTATTGAATTTAAGTTAAGTTTTCACGAAAGAAACCTATAACACAATGCGCGACTACATTTAATAAGAATTAGATTAATCATTTTTTAAATCATTAAATTTGCCATATTAATCTTTAAAATCCCACAACAAAATAATTTACATTTTATTTAATTTTTTGTTACAAATAAATGCAAAAAAAAAAAAAAAAAAAAAAAAAA
>JXPG01044479.1:303-23092 GCA_001015175.1 Megaselia abdita | reverse complement strand
GCTACAAAAGGTAAAGGTAAGGTATTTATTTGGAGATCCAATTTTTCCCTCTTCCAATCAGAAGTATAAAAAAGTGAAATTAAATTCGCTACTATGAAAAGCGTTTACCGAAAAAGCTTTCTATCCCAACGGTCTTTTGTTGAAATTTTAAAACATTTTGATTATTACGCTTTAAAAAATTGTAATTAATAAGATGTAACAAAAAAAAACTTCCTGGCAACCAAATTTAAATAATTCTGAAAAACCACAACTTACAAAGTAAGGGTAAAGAAAAAAAAGAAAAATGAAAGTTATTCTGTTGCTATTAAAACTAAACGGTAAGCAACATAAGCTTAGGTTTTATTTGAATGTTGCAATAATTCAAAACACGCAAAAATAATAATAAATTATTTATTAATTTGCTGTTGAATCCACCTATCTATCTACTTCTATTATATTTACTAATACTAAGTCAGACACAAATTTTCTCGCACCAAACTAAGTAAAGTAACTATAACTAACCAAGCCAGCTCGCTTGTTCCGGTGAATGAGCCAAAATCCACTGGTGAAAATAATAAATCTGTTACTTTTTTTTCTACTTAAAAAAAAAGTTAATTTATTAACCATTATTTGGGCAAGACAGACTCGCTGCTCTTCGAGTTTCAACACTTCTGGTTTAACTAGTCAATCGGTTCTTTTATTTTTTTATTGTATTAATAATCTTAATTTTTAATACAATGAATGGATGCGATGATTCTTCAGCCTCAGTCAAAGTCTTGACACGAGAGAACGGAATGATATGTAGAGCAGTGGTGGAAGTCGAGATGGAACAAAAATGCCAAGATTCAAGAAATTCAGGAAATGTTTTCAGATTTTATTATCATCATCTTTGTGTTCTACTTCTTCGTCACTGGTTCTTTTGTTGTCTGTTTGTTTGTCTTCTTTCGTTAGACTTTCGTTTTTGGGTCACACGGTTTTATGGAAACACTTTGTTGATTCAGAGAGATGGAGTGCGGTAGAGAGGATGTCGAGGTTAAGGTCAGCTTTAAGAATTTCTCTTGGCTTTTTTGGTTTTGGTTTTAGCACTGCATGTAATTGCTACTCTTTTATTGTTGATGTTATCGTTGTCTTATTTTATGATTTCGTCAGTTGATTTTAATCATTCTTAAAAATATCTTTTTATAATGCAAACGTGAGACAAAGGAAATGAAATGAATAATGGATTTTTTAGTACATGTTTTTTTTAATAAGTGACATTCTTTATGCTTCGATGATGAGATGCGTTATATCATTTAAGATTTCAAATGGCTAATATAATATCAAACGCCCAGGAAAGAAAAAGTGGGGAAAGCTTCAACAGAAGAAGTTAAAAAAGTTACAGACCACACATTCCTAAATTTGTACAAAAAAAAGTTATATTTTACTATTAGAAAAAAATAACAAATTCTACAGAGGTATATGTTTTGCGGTATAAAAACAACAATCAGTATGTATATCTGTTCGTTTGTCCTCCACATGGTACATGAAAACTTTGTACATTAAATGCAAAAAAAAATGTACATTAAATAAATTTGATATTTTATATTTAGTATAAAATGTACTCACTAAATGTGAATTTTTTTACACTCAATGCGTTTTTTCTGGATTTTTTTTTTAATATTTTGAGCATTTTTAAAATTAAATATTTTTTTTTTTAAACCAAGATAATTTTCACGTTGCATATTCATACCCTCCGTAAAATTCTCTTTTAATCCATACCCATATCATAAGATCGCGAATTCCGCGGCTTTGCGACTCTTGACCGTCCCAATAGTTGCGCATTCATATCATCCATAAAATTCTAATTCAATCCATACCACGAAATTCACAACAGGACAAAATATAAATATTATTATATAACAGATGTGATGTCATTGGATAAAATCATGAATAACANTCCGCGGCTTTGCGACTCTTGACCGTCCCAATAGTTGCGCATTCATATCATCCATAAAATTCTAATTCAATCCATACCACGAAATTCACAACAGGACAAAATATAAATATTATTATATAACAGATGTGATGTCATTGGATAAAATCATGAATAACACAGCATCGTAACTCTTGACCATCCTGAAAGTAAGTTCATGCTTAACTAAGTTATATTCGAAATTTGAGGAATTTAGCTTTACGGGAAGTCAGCTTAATTTCGATAACATAATTTGTACTACACAAATAGACACACAGAAATTTTCTACACACAAAATAAGTGATCAAGAAAATGAAATTGTGTTTGTGGTTCATTTTGATTAGAAAAATATACATACTTTAGCTGTGGTGAACATATTCCACCTATTAAAAATTCTGCATTAAAGACTTTTTTCGGTATATATATTTTTTATTAATTGTTACCCATGATGAAGCATATCGTGGTGGTTGTAAGCTTCGCTAAGCTACTTTTGAGGACTGCAAGGAACTTTGCAAATTGTGTAAAATCGGATTATACCCTTCAATTTGTATCATAAAAAAAAGCGGACANGGTAAAATCGGATTATACCCTTCAATTTGTATATTAAAAAAAGCGGACACACAGGTATGACACTTTTACATTTCTAAACCAGTACTACATTTTAAGGCAGTTACGCAAATAGTTTCAATTTGAAAGCTTTCCGCTGAAAGCCCTCCAAGATTAAGGAAGACCTTTCCAGTTGAAATAATGGCAGTAAGAGATCACCAACCGTAAAACAACAATTGACATCATCGAACAACGCCAATTTTTCCTCAAACAATACATTGCCATTACACAAAAGATAGAGATAGTGAAAACTCCACTTATTTATAATAATAAATAGTAACTCTAACTAACTAGAAAATAAATATTTACTTGATGTTTTAGTAGAGTTTTTCTCATAGCAAGGCCGTCGTGCTAAATGACGACACCTACAAAAATAATAGTGGTGGCGCGGCCTTCACGAAAATGTAGAATTGTAGTGAAATTATTCAGTTAGTACATTATGATATCTTAATCTGCATGACTAACTTGAAATTAACCATATATGTAAGTATATATAAGTATGGTAGTTGATTTGGTAGATTGTGTTCAGTTTCATTGATTTTCTTGAATTTTGACCGTAACCTTTACGGTACTGCCTCTTAAGTTATTGACCGCGTGAATGGTTTGAGGGTTTAATTTTAGTGTTTTTGTTTTTATTTTAAAGGTTCTCGGTTTTGGTTAGTGATTTTTGTATTTTAATAGTTGTGGATTCTATGGAAATCTATTTTATTAGCAACTCTTGGGACACAACTACGAGGACGTCAAAACGTCTGGAACTAAAATAAAGTGTTTGATATTGGCCAAGAATCTATATAAAAGGAGGCCTACTGAAATACTAAATGAATGTTAGTAAAAATTCGTTTGTTTCAAAATTACAACTTGATAACAAAAAAATAATAAAATTTACAAAAACAAGAAACGTTCACAACCTTAACCTCCTGTATATACAAAATATTTTAAAAGAGGACAAATCCATATCTTCACGACTTCCATAGATGACAAGATATACCAAAAATTAGTCACTGAGTCATATAAACCGTTTTTCTGTTCAATGAACTGAAAAACAAAACAAAAATACGGAAGTCTATCCTTATTTTTGCAAAAGACAACCAAAAGACTCTGTAAAATGAGCACATATAGAGAAGCTCTTTCAGTTGGAAGAATCGTTTGGTTTTATTGGGAAGTTTTATTGCAGCCATACTCCATCAATTTTATATTAATGAGAAACGGACATGCACGACTTTCATTTGCAAATCCAACTATAGACTGAGTTTTATATGAAAAGAAACTATATACACGGGCAAAGAAGCCCTATAATTAAATAGATTACTTAGTATTTGCTTTCTTTCATTTGAATGAAGGAAACTTTCCCAATTTCTTGATATTTTAGCTTCACAATACGTCTCCAAAGATTTTCTCATATATTCTGTGCCACACGTGCCACTTCATAGAAGATCATCCCACACTAATCGGTACGAGACACGCTAACATGACATGTCTTGAAAGAGTCGTTGCAAAGAGATTAACCGAACAAATTGAAAGTGGCATGAAGTTTAAATCTTTAGTGGGTTTTAAGTTGTGCGATGATTTAAATTTTTATGTTAATTCGCATATAACATTTTAAAAAAGCACTTTCTTATTATTTTAAATAATGGCTTTAAAATTATATTTCTAGGTTGCAAGTAATTTAGTTTGATTTTGATTTTTTAATTTTCTGAGTAACAAAAAAACTGAAACATTAGCTAATCTAATTTAAAAAACCTTGCGAACATTTCCAGTAAACCAATCAAATATAGAGAACACTCTATTTCCGGTACTAAATAATAACCCAGATCTAACTTAGATAGCAAAATTCTTAGATAAACAAGACATTTATAAATAAAATTATATAGGAATCCAAACACTTTAATAAGAACTAGAAAAAGTCAATGTCAACTCGCTTTTATTGCCTACTTGAGGTGACAAATGTCAGGCATTAGAGTGATATCGTGATATCAGTTACGGTTTCGTTGATGTAACTTTTGAAATGGTCAATATATTAAAATTAATAGAAGACATTTGAGTCTTAATTTTTAGAATGATCGTGCTAATTGAGATATACTCACGCTTTTAAATCGTCTTTAGAGCGTAGTTTCTTTTTTTTTTTGTTTTTGACTTGACTTATTTTGAATTTATATTGAATTATTGACTTGAATATAACTAAGAATTATTTCAAGATTTAAGATAATAAATAAATCTCAAGAATTTCTCAAGCTATAGCAGAACAATAAATACCCTCAATAATAATAATCATACACAAAATGGATATATAGTTGCACTCTGAATCAAATTCTTTAATGACAATATTTGAATTGAAAATAAGATGAAACTGTTATAAGAACTAAATCACACAACGAGCCAAAGGTGACTCAAGGTGTAGCAGTGATATTTAGGAATGTTTGCTTCCTATGCGTTGACCAGCTGCTCTTATACATCAGTGTTGTTAGTTTTTCCTCTTCCTCAAAATAGAGTCAATGATGAACGGTCTGCTATTTTAACGAGTGTATTCATCCACATCGAAATGACGAGCAGTGCTAGCACCTACACCAACCAACTAAAAACTAAACAGCAGGAAAAACTTAGGCAACGATTGTATTAGAAGCACCTTTTTATTACTAATCACGAGGGTGGCGTCAGGTTGTATCTCCGACTCACACGAAATAAAAATTATGACTTGTGCCCCGAGGATTGAACTCAGAATCGTCAGAGTAGAAGGCGAGAGTCCTACTACATGAACCAAACAACTACCATAGGAGCAAGACCTGCATATTTTTAATAATATTTATGTTTTTGAAGGTATTTTTGGGTGGAAGATTTGAAATATAAAGGTTTACATTACGTTCTGGGACATGGATAATATGATAATGTGGATAGACTGCTTTTCTTAATGTAACTTGGCCACTTAGACTACGTTTTTCGTAAATTTACGTAAAAAAGTGTAATTATTTATAAAATGTATATTCTTAATTTTTTTTTGGATATACGGTGCTATTGAAATAGCGCCTGAAGATATTTTTTTGTTATATACTAGATATTTTCTGGATTCAAAGAATAAATTGTTTGTTTGAATCAATATCTTTAAGTCTTGGAAATCTATAAACTTAATAACTTTACATTGCTGAAATTATTTATAGGCTTATTAACAGTTTTCGATAATGTTTTTGCAATTTATTTCAAGTTTTTAAAATAATGCTTATAACAGAATTACTGAATTTTAAACCAATGTTTATTAAGTAAAATTTAGTAGAAGTAACATTTTCGTTTAGTTTATGGAATCGATGTAACTATTATTTTAAGTTTTCGATGTTTGTTGTAAGTTATTCAATTAATATTTTTCAAATAACAAAATCGACACTTAAAGTCAATTACTGAGTCCATGACCACATTATAATGCAATATTGCAATAGCAAAATATTTAATTGTCATTCCATTTTAGCAATATAGCTTTAATTTTATTTTAAAGACTTTCTTTACTATTTTTTTATTTATTATATTATTTTTTAAGTCTTCCTTTGAAAACTCCAATAAAGATTTTATCTTCAATTCCTTTCCAAATCAAATTTCAAAACTTCTTGTAACGTTTTAGTTCAGATCTTATGTTATTTCATTTCCATCAATTCTATTTTCAAAACTATTTAAAACATTTAAGTGTAAAAAATTTCATAATACGGTTTCAATTTTGATTCACTCATTCTACATTAAAAACGAGTTTAGCAAAAGTGTATCACAAATATTCCAATATTTTATAGAAAAGTAGTCTAAGCATTTTTAATACATTTTGTTATTTCAGGTTTTTGGATGAAAAATATTCAATGAAATTGAACATCATCAAGATAAAGGCTTAACTAGATCCAAAATCACATTCAATCTTATTTACTATTAAAATATCAAGCTAATTCAATAAAAACGACGATAGATAGATTTTTGTGGTATTGCATTGAACTTTTTCCTTCTTTGTTCCTTATTAAATTGAAAAGCTTACAATTCAAAGTAATTTTTTAATATAGGAATTTCTATAAAAAAAAAAGTTGGATTTTGTTTTTAAAAAAGTAGTTTGATCATTTTTAATTACTTTTGTAGGCAATATTCCTATTTTTTTTAGATTTTTTAATGAAAACATATTTAAGGAAATTGAACATAAAGCTTAATTAGATCCAAGATCACATTCAATCTTATTTACTATTCCAAAATCGCAAAATTAAAAAAATCGCAAGCTAATTCAATAAAACCTGAGACGTAAATCGGTCATTGTTGAGGATAAAGAAAACTGTCATTCAAAACAAAACAACTTCACAAAGCTCAAAATAAAAACTCCACATTCCAAGAAAAAGAATCAATCACCGTAAGCAAAAAAAAAAAATAACCGAAATTTCCCCGCAACATCATCAGCGTCATAAAAAAAAGCAAACTTTTAATAAAACAAACTAAATAAATAGATAAGAAAGCAAAAAACTCACCTTAGGCAGTTCCCTTCTCTTTCTGATCAGCAACCCATCATTCTCAATGTAATCAGGCACTTCTTTCCGATCTTTGAAGTTGAAAACCATAGTGTTGTTGTCCCCTTGGCCATGATTATTGTTTTTAGCAGTTGCATTGTTACCATTGTTCTTCTTGATCGCATTCAACCAAGCAGGAGATGATTGTTGCGATGACGGCGACGCAGTCGCTTCCTCCCTTTTCTTATCGTTGATCATGTTCTTTTGAATTTCCCGGCTAGTGAGAGGAATTTTCTCCTTCTGCGGTGTTAAATTCATGAATCCGTTGTTGTCATCACCGGAGGAAACCTCAGCAACAATCGGCCGAATAACACCGATCTGTTTTGGTGTGGTTGTGGGTGGGGTCGATCGGAAGCTAAAGTGTTGAGTGGTACCCGCCTTGGAAATATTGTCCAGAGCACTTTTCGAAATTCTCTTCGTCGAAAGCAATGAAGATGAAGAACAGTCTGTTTCAGATGGTGATGATGTTCCTTTGTTCTCGTCAACATCAACAACGAACCCGTCAGATTCATACGAATTCTGTTCACTAACTGAATTCGTCGTCGTCGATGTCGTTGTCGCTTTCGTTTGAATACTCAAACTGTTAATTTTCTTCGTCAACTCACTTACGGGTGACTCACACGACGGCGATGTTGTTGTTGGCGATATCGTTGTTGCTGCTTTCGTCGTCGTTGAATGTTTACGAGGTATTATGTCGGGTTTTGAATTTAAATTTGAATTCAAATTTAAATTTAGATTATTCTCAAGAATTGATTGTGGTGGTGAAAATGGTGGCTCTTCAGTAGTTGGGGTGAATTTCCTTACCATGTTGCTTATAGGACTGTCTATTTTTAGTTTCATGGGACTCTTCTTTGGGCTTGTCGGTTTCGGGTAGATTATGATCGGTTTCTCCTGTGATATTATCGATTTGTAGTTGGCGATTTTGGCGGCGACATCACCGTTGGCTTTGCGGTTGGGACCACCGCGACGATTTGCAGTCGCCTCAAACATTTTCAATGTCTGTTTCACTAGATCCGGTGGTGGTCGCTCCGTATCATCGATAATGGATGTCAGTCTTTTTGGTATCTTATCTAGGCTTAGAAGATTTCTCTCTCGAGCATTATGAATTTTATCCTCAATGGTAACACTGTTGTTATTGTAACTCTTGCTGTCATTCCACGAATTCCTGTTGTTGTTACTATTGTTGTTGTTACTGTTGAATCGACTGTTGTTATCACATAGTAAAGCTTCAACGGACCTTGCTCGTTTCAATGTGTCATTTCCCCTTTTTATCTGCCTTGCTGAGCGTTGTTGCTGTTGTTGTTCAACCGACGAATTAAAATGCACCGACGACTGGTTCTGTTTCAGATACTTGTGCACTACTGAAGACGGCTGTTGTTGCTGATGATTATTATTTTGTTGATGCTGTTGTTGTTGCTGCTGCTGTGGTTGTTTGTTCTCTTTTGTTGCAGCAACTTCTTCCTCTTCACACACATCTTCTTCGTCGACGTCGTCATCATCGTCGTCGTCATGATCTAGTAAGTTATTTAGACTTGTTGCTCGACGTAAACTATCCAGATTGGATCTTTGCTTTTGAGCGTTCTGCCTCAATGTTAATGTCAAATAACGATACCTTAATTTTGATACGATCCCGGGACCGTACTGGAACTCTTCCGTTGAATCGAAGGTATCCAGTTCTTTCGTAATGGTGTCGGTGATTTCTTGAACGGCTACCATTTTTTTCTTGGACTTAAGTGCTTGCGAATTTTGGAATTTTATGTTACTGCTAGTAAAACCGGCACTCGATTCACATGATTTTTTAAACAATTTCCTATTGTTTTCGTTAAATGCACTGAACTGCGATTGTGAGTGCGATTGCGATAGATTGTGTTCACTATTGGATTGTAACTGAAACGGTTTCTCATCATTTCCGTGTCCAACTAGCTGTTTATGTTCGTGTATTGGTGACTTTATCATCATAACAGTATCAGTTGATGGATGTGTTGGGGAACTGGTTTTTTTGCTGCTACCGCCGCTATTGTTGCTGCTGCTGCTATCTAAGCTATCACTAATACAGGTGTTGTTGGCTGATGATTCAAAGAGCATAGAAATAGAAGAAGAAAGAGTTAGTTAGATATTTGATACAACATTCATTCAGTTCATATAAGGTGATTGTTTGTGTATTGGTTTTTGAAGTTTGTTACTTTATTTCTCTTCACACGAATTATTTCTTTGTATGGTTTGCTTTATGTTGTTGTCTATCTATTTCTGCCATACTTTTGGTTTTCATTTGATTTTGTTTTGAATTTCTTCGTAACCGGGGGAAAAGGTAAACATTTCGAAATAAAGTATTTTTTTGGGTTGTGTGGAGTATGCAATTTTTGGTAAAGAGCGTAGTATACTATGTGGTTCAGAGACCCATTTTCGTTTATGGTGGTTCCATTGATTAAATTTTGATGAAAGAATGTGCGCGGTGTGAGGAATGTTTTTATGTTTATTCTATTATTATTTAACATTATATATGTTAAAAATTGTTTTTTAACGAGTACTTTAAATGTTAATCTTTCAATATTATAGCAAAAAAAAAAAGGTTTAATCTATAGAAAAAGAGTAAATTTTACAAAACATAATTTTTTTTTAGTGAATTTAACCCATATCTTTCTGGTATTAAAATGAAACAATACAAACTAGCAATAATGACTG
This sequence comes from Megaselia abdita, assembly GCA_001015175.1. Classification (NCBI taxonomy): domain Eukaryota; kingdom Metazoa; phylum Arthropoda; class Insecta; order Diptera; family Phoridae; genus Megaselia; species Megaselia abdita. Next base: position 13,360 of record JXPG01044479.1, on the reverse strand, counting down.
TCCTAGAAAAAAAGTTCCTAACTTTTGAACCGCCTAACCGATTATCGTAAAAAAAAAAAAACAGTTTTGGAAACATCCTTTAATTCTAAATAAAATAAGTATAGCAGATTCTTAAAAATAATCAATTTTTTATAAAAACAACTTTATTCGGGAGTTTACACTCCCACTCGTTACGAAAGAGTCACTCTTACGACCGCATGAACATATGGCTTGCCAGACTAAGAATTACTTGGGAAACTTAGTAATTTTTTTCACTCTGTGTNAGATAGTGCGTATAGCAGATTCTTAAAAATAATCAATTTTTTATAAAAACAACTTTATTCGGGAGTTTACACTCCCACTCGTTACGAAAGAGTCACTCTTACGACCGCATGAACATATGGCTTGCCAGACTAAGAATTACTTGGGAAACTTAGTAATTTTTTTCACTCTGTGTTGCTCCTCGACATTACCTCTTGAGTCTGCGACATAAAATTCTTGTCCAGGTAGATGGTTGAATTCCGCTAGAACATAGGTTTCATCGTCCATGATGTAACAAAAAGAATTTGAAACAAAATCAGAGTACAGTTTTTTAGCTCTGGTTTTCGCCTCAGTGTTCTTAACTGCATTCCGGTCTGGTACTTTTTGAACCTTGTAAGACTTTAATCCGGGTGTTCTCTTGACTCTGTCCACTTGGAGCTCCTTGCTGTTATAGTCACTTTCCTTAACGAAAGTCTGGGGTTCTTCTTAAAAAGACTTACAATCTTCGACACTTTCTTGGGGCTTGGGCACCCAACTTTTCTTCCAGAACCCTCTCGCCTTTTTAAAGAAAAATCTTGATTGTAACGTTTTAAGACTTTTCCGACGGTCTTCCGCGAAGTTTTAGTCACTTGCGTCCGTTGCGGCCAAAAAGGATTTTTCAAAGCTTTTTCAATAATCAATTTTCGATTTTCTTCTGAAGTGGACATGGTTTTTTTTTTAATGTTTTTTTTTTTACTAAATGTCAAAGAGAGAAATGTTCTGACAACTTTCACAAAGCCTACTACTATTTTTTAAAATTTTTGTTATGACCTACAAAGTTACTGCAATGTTTTTCTGGGACAGTCCTTACAAACACATAGCGAAATTCTAGCAGAATTCTTAAAAGAATAAATTTGGGGAAATTAAAAAAAAAATCAAATTCTTAATTTCTTTGTTTTAAAATAATACTTTTTTTTATACTTTCACCCTTTTTTTTCGAAGATATAACATATTTTGATTTAATAAAGTTCTCAAAAGCCAAAATTTTAAATCTTACTTTTTTTAATTCAAAATCTTCTTTTAATTTCATATTTCTATCCTTCTTTGTATGTATATTTTTTAAATATTTATATTTTTTCTTAATTTTTTTTTTAAACTAACATTTATTCTAGTTATTCTTTATATAAAAACTTTTAATTGGTATAAACATACAAAATTACATAAAATGTAAAACAATACTCAAATTTTATTTATTGCCATTATAAATTTTTAAAAAAATCCTAAAATTGGAACTATGGTCAATATGGGAAATTGTTTTTTTTTTTTAATTCTTCTATCTTGTTATACATTGACGATTGTTAAATATTTCAAACAATTTATAATCACGTCGATTATCAATTACTACAAGCCGATCTTAATAATCTTGAAATATGGTTTGAGCAGAACGAGATGCTCTTAAATTATGAAAAAATGTATGTTATTAGTTTTTCTAGAAAAACTAATGCATTTATTTTCGACTATAACATCACTTCGATACTTCACCGCAATGAAACATTTTTGGATCTTGGTATATTATTTTACATAAAATCTTCTTTCATATTGATTTTATTCTTAACAAATCCTATTCTAAACTTGGTTGCATTTTGAGTTGTTGAAGATGATTAAATGATAAAGAAATTTGATTAATGTTGTTTTGTTAACTCGAAAGATGTCATCTAGAATAGGTAAACTTTGGTGTCCACGATATCATATCCATATCTACAGAACAGTTTATGTTACGCCTCCATGATCGTTATTTTGACTACAACGACATTCAATCATACAAGAGTCTCTTAGAGTTCATATAACTTCTTACTTTAGCTATAGACAGGAAAATAATTCAAAATGTTTGTTTTGTTTTTTTTTTTCTAAAATTCAGCTTTTATACTTGAAAAATATCACTTATTGTAAGAAATCGACCAAAAATAAATGTAATATAAATATATTGGTATCTCGGAAAAACATTATAAATATAATTATATTCAATGAATTCATTGCTGCTTCAATTAAAAATCGATCCATCTTAGGTACTCATCTAAGTTTTTAATATTCTTTAGAAGCTATTTGGTTGCATGAAGTATCTAAGAGACTAGAGATAAGCTCACTAGAAAGCTCGTGTAAATGTTTTTAAGCTCGGAGTCCTTTTTCAGCTATAGAAAATTCCTTTGATTTTTCTTAAAGAAAAATAAACCTCAATTTAAAAATTTGAAATTGTGAAAATTTAATTTAGAAAAATTTGCACGCCAAATTTATAGAAATTCACTATTTCTAAGACACATTTATTGAAATTTAATTTTATACTGCTGACCGAATTTAATAGTAGTAAGACAATTTTATAAAAAATATAATATATTTTGAAAGGTTCTGAAATGCATGTGATGGAGTAAGCCTTAATTTGGTGGAGTTGATGTGGTGAGGGTAGCCTGGAGTCATTCAATCACTTTATTTTTCCACGAATCGTCCTTTTGAGGGAAGGAAAAGACTTATATATATCAAGAAGTCAAGGTTGTTATTCCTTTTTCTCAGATTTGGTTTCTTTTCTTTTTCTCGCTGGTTTCAGTTTGCAAGTTTCAATAGATTTGATTAGACCCGCGTGCTCACGCTACAATGACGCCCAAAGTCAAGGATAATCTTTTCCAAGAATCCCATGACATACATTTTTGTAGATTGTTATCGGAAGCCTTATAATAGACAAATTTTTCTCAACAACCGAAACTTCAACAGATTAGAGTTTCTTTTCTTATTGTCTGGACTTGTCCTTATTTAGTTTATTTGAATATGGTTTCAAACATGATTTTTGTTTTAAAACAAATCCGAAAATTTTAAATAACAATTTTGAGAAAAAAGGAAGAGCTTGCAACACATCCATTACCCATCCACATCACCACAAAACCCCCTTTTTTCATGAATTTTGTATTAAAACCACATCACACACCACTTTATCTTTTTTTGAAATTTATTATATTTAGTATTAGTATCCTTTGCCTGAAGGAGATGGTGCTTGGGGTGGTTAAAAAACCAAGATACCCTCCTTTAGGAACTCCATTTAGTATGAATTCTTTTAACATCCCTTATCCGTACACAAGTGAAGAACTTCGTAGAGTCGTCGAGCCACGACCTGTTTCAACTACAGCTACTACCACTGCAACTTCTGTCCTAGTGACATCTTCATTTTCATTGCCTCCTTCAAGTTCGATTGTTCAAACACAAGCCTCTACAAATAATAATAATAATAACAGTGGAATCACTTCTAATACAAACAACCAGGCAGATATATCTAACCCTTGGCCTCAATTAAGAAGAATGTCAGGTTTCCCAGCTCTTCAAGTACACATTTTGTACAAAGCACACCTGTAGCACAATCTACTCAAATACAAAATCAAAATGCACATTTTTTACAAAATTCCTACGTTTGAAACTGTGTGCCTGCTCAGAACAATGTTTGGTCTCAGTTAACCTTCAAACCACAGAAGAGTTAATCAAATGACATACAAAAGAATGATCTCTAGATTGATACTAGGGCGAGCAAAAGCTCTTCTGAATATTTATTAATATATGTAACTGTATTTATCTCTACTAAAGTGGCCTTTAAACTATTTCTTTATTTTTTAAACTTTAAAATTGTTTACTTCGATCACAGTCTTGAAAATATAATCAGAATTTGTCTTTTTTAATACACTAATATTAAAAAAATGTTTCTAATCTGTTGCTTAAAAAAAAACTAAAAGGACTTCGAATTAAAAATGTATTTTGTTCTTGAAATTCAAATTTTAAACTGGTTTTCCAAACATCCAATTAATTGTTTTTCAAAAAACTTGAAATATTCATTTCAAAAATTGAGTATTAAAACTTTTTTCATTTCAAATTAAAAACTTCTTTTAATTCAATATTTTTATGTATGTTTTTTTAAATTTCAACCAACGAACCAATTTATAATTAAAATACTGAAAGTAAAATGTTTGGTATTTGTAAATTTTATAGTTTGAATTCTTAAAACACAATAACAAACTCAACATTTTGAGTATATTTTTTAAGTCTTCATAGAAACTTTCAATTTTTGTTGTAAATTTTTCTCTCAAGTTTATGAAAAATAGTTTAAATATCTCAAAATCACCGGATGATCAGAAGAGCTGACTGGTCAAACTCAAACTACTGATTTTTATTGTTTCTTTTCTTCTAATTCTACAATTATATTATAATTATAACAATAACTTATTTTAGCAATAACCATCAAGAAAGTTTTAAAAAGGTTTCCATTCTATATAAAATTACATCCAAAAAAACACCTAATACAAACTCAGAACCGAAACGCAAAAAAAGCAGACCTCATTTTTCAAGTAGAAGTCCAATGGTCAACAACCTTGCTTACTTTATCTGATTCATTCAATCGATGAAAGTTTGCATTTTTCGCCGCAATTTCAATTACACTAATTATTGTGAGAAGTGATTCATGGAAACGAATTGAATGTTGTTTGAACAGATTTAGTTAGAAAAAAGGATCTAATTAACCGAAAACAAATAACACTAACACAAAAAACAATATCAAAGTTCTAATAAATACTCAGATTGAAATCAGATCACTGGATTACCTTAGTGGGAAGATATTACAATTTCAACAACCACAAATTGCGCGCTTTATTATTATGAATATCATAAAACAAGAAATATTATTAGAGATCTGGAGAAAATGCTCTACCGAATAAAAAGTTCCTAAGTATCATTAAGTTTTCATGAAAGATTGTTTTTCATGGGAAGATGAAATGAGCGGAAATAATTACATATCGATAAGTGGAAGCAATTCAGCTGTAACTATATTATTAAACACTGTGGTTTCGTCATGATTAATCTCCTAAGCATTGTTTGTTTGTTATGTTTAGCAAGTGAGACGGGCATCACAATTGACAATAATCTATTACTGTTATTATTATCTCTTGTTATATATAGTATTAATGTATATAAAACATATTGGTGGTTGTTAGTGTGACTTTGGGAATATGTAAATTGTTTGTTTTACGGATAGCCTGGATTGACTATTCTTTCTTTAANATTGTTTGTTTTACGGATAGCCTGGATTGACTGTTCTTTCTTTAGTTAGTTCATGTGGTATTGATCCTTTGAACCATGAAGACGACGATATGCTACTCTTTGTAACCTTACAACAAAACAAGGTTAGTGAAGGTCATACTAATTTACTTTTATTTCCTATGCATCAACTACTTTTCTGTTACGTCTGTTCTTCAGTTTTCCTTCTTCCTTTTAATAGAATCAGTGATCCTAGAATCAGCCTAGAATCTGAGAGTGTATTAGATGATGTATACTTTTATTTGTACAAAGCTAATAATTTCGGGTTTAATTCCAAATATTTTTGATTTTGTTTGAGATTAGAGGGAAAATATTTTTTGAACTTAAAACTTAAAATAAAATGAACTATGAGTTTCATGCCAGTTTTTTCTGAGAAAAATAGTTCCAGTTTTTTACCCTTATGGAACATTACTTGTCTTNTGAACTATGAGTTTCATGCCAGTTTTTTCTGATAAAAATAGTTCCAGCTTTTTACCCTTATGGAACATTACTTGTCTGCTTCCAACTTTATGATAATTCTGAACATAAGAATTATTTGGAATAAAACATTTCTTATTTGGTAAGAGAAAAAAGATATCACAAGAAACAAGTTTTTATTTAGATTTAAAATTATCGCCTTGAATTTATAAATTTTCCTTAAATGTAGCCCACTTAGANAGAAACAAGTTTTTATTTAGATTTAAAATTATTGCCTTGAATTTATAAATTTTCCTTGAATGTAGCCCACTTAGAAAATCAACCCTTAAAGATATTATTGTTGAAAGAGACATAAATATAATCTTTATACCGCACATCACTAAGCATATATACCCCGACTTAATATTTATTGCTGATCACTTACTGACACTTGTTTTATTGCATTTCGTTATCACATCATTAAAAAAAACAAGCAACTGATAATGTCTGTCTGAATCATGAAATTTAATTACTCTGAGAAGACAATGATTTCATGATAAAGAAAATGTCTACATTTCCCTGAAATATTCTGTACTGTTAGTATTTATGCTTTGGAATTAATTTTTCACGTTTATTCTTCTATTCAAAAATATCAAAAAGATTCGATTCGTCAACCATGAAATTGGAATAAGTCAGCTGCTCACGAAGAGCATTTTAATTGTAGTATATAAATGGCATATGGTGTATTTTTCTTAAACATTAAAGGTTGGTGTGCTTAAAGACAACAATGTTTTTGGTGAAAATTAGTTGGTTTAAAACAATCATTAGAAAATATGTATATTATTATGGCAACCAATTAATAAGATATTATAAAAAAGGTTTTTTATAAATTAACTTTGAAACTTGATATTTAACTATTGTTAGAGCTGGCTTAAGTCCTTTTTATAATATTATAATACTAATTTGTAAACAGCAAAACAAATAGAAACCAGAGATCTTTATGATGTTTTCTAAATAATAATTTTCAAAAATTCTAAAAACTTGTTTTCTAATTAATTATTTTATTTTCCATTTTTATGTTTAAAAACTGTTTACAACCTTTTTGGAAAACATGTTCTACATTAACAAAAAAGGCTCAATAAGTAATAATACTAAAAAATTAATAGAAGATTATTTGGATTTTATTCAATTTAAGGATGATCGCAAAATACTTTGTGAAAGTTGACTGCAATGTCATTCAGTTTACTGTAGTCTTCTAAAAATAAGAATTTATTTTATATTTTTTATTTTATGACTCTAACTCATTTTAACCGAGGTTTAAATGGTATTGTTTTAGAATAAACAACAGTCACCAATATATGAAATTAAAATTTTTAAAATATTAATTCTATAATTGTATACTCTTTTTTGCTGCTAATACTTAAACACGAAATATTGTTGAGCAATTTATTAAATTTAGGATATAAAAAGGCTCTCTAAAAAAAATATCATAAACTCAGGGAACATTTAGGAACTCTGATAAACATTATGTACTAAAACGGAAGTTGTACTAAAATTATAAACTTGTTTTGAAACAATACAAATTTAAAAAACTGTTTAAGTAGTTTAAGACTAAATAGTAGATTTTTGGAAAATTCTAAGAACAGTAGCTCAAAATGGGTCTCAAAATATTATGTTTTAGTGACATTTCAAAAATTAAAACAATTTTTTTAACAAAAATATATTTTGTACACGAGAATTAATTGAAATCAAGCATTTGAGATTCTCAGAAAAAATATGAAGAAAAATTGTGTTAAATTGTTTGCATATTTTCCTTATATTTCATATTATCATATTTTTTTGATAAAATCCAACATTTCTTCAATATTGAATCCATCATTTCTTTGTTTTATAATTTTAAAAATAAATTCTATATTTTCTGTATTTGATAGGAATAATTTATTAGCTAAGCACTGAAGAATAACTTAAAAAAAATTAAATTTTGTTACTGAATAATTCATAAATTTTAACTCATTAAAAATACATATTTCATTTTTTTAATAATGGTTGAATTATAATTTCGTTAAATTTTATTAATTTTATTAAAAAAATAAATTAAACAAGAAAACATATTTAACTTATAAGATTAAATTAAATAACAAAATTTTAAATATTCGGTGTCTAAAAATGTATTTCTTGTTTTTCAATTTTAAGCACAGACAACCAGGAGTTCAGATAACTTAAGAAAACTCTGATTTGTGTAAAGTTTCATTATGAATTTTATGGTCTTTTTTGAGATTTTTTATCATCAAGGCTAAACATTGAACTTTTATATGAAACCTTTATAAAATGCATAGAAAAATATCGGTAAAGTAATAAAGTATAGAATACCTTACCCAATAATATTGCTTTGAGGATTTGCATTCTAAGATTTTTCAAACATATTTCTGAGCATGAGCAATAAAGTTCTTAAAGTTTAGAGCAAGTTTCACCGAATTTTAGCCGCACCAGCTAGCTCGGTGAGGTAATAAAGATGAAAAGAGTAGCAAGAGAAACAACATCAAAAAGGAATACCAATTAAAGATACGGAACCACAACAAAGCAGATGTAAACAAACAAAACCACCTGAATTTCCATTGAAACAACAACCAAGAAAGAAACTGGAAAACTGTTTTCCCGAATATCAAGTTTCCTTCGATCTTCATCACAAAAACTTAACATCATAAGAAAACCACAATGCATGAAATAGTGAGGCAGTGGAAGAGACAGAACCCGCCACTGCGCAGCTTTAAAGTTGGATTGGAAGAAGGAGTCGTTTTGTTTCACTTCATCATGTAATTGACCTTTAAAAGCCGGTCGGCTGATGGAAAAGAGCACGAAAAGCGAAGCAACACTTTTCCTTCTCATCATCATTACATTCCATGACCTATGAAAAGAAGACTTCACTGTAAATGAAGCAAGTCAAATGATGAAGATGATGGAGAAGCGAAAACCAACCAAGAGCAGAAAGGGAAATCATTAAAAAATACAGAAACAAAAAAAGTAAAAAAACAGAAAATTACCATGTTTTAAATGCGTCAAAGATTGCTGATGGTGTTGGGGCAACGCTCCAATTGTTTTTGGACAATTATTCGTTTTCCGTCGTTGTAGTAATTCGAGTTTCCACTGAGGGATCACGGCTGTTGTGGTTGATGTTGGTGAGGATGATGCTGACGGAGATGACGTACACTGAACACCTGCTCCTTGGCTCATTTTCAAACGCTAACTTCTTCTCGAGAGTTTGGAATTCAAAGTAGAATGGAATGTATTGTTGTGTTGATTGTTAGCTTTCGTTCCGTTCTTCTCATGTAAAAAGGGAGAAGAACTACCAGTAATTAAATTAATTAGTTCCCCTTTTGCTACAGAAACACAACAACTAACTAAATAACCCGTTCTTCCTTCACTCACTGTTGTTGTAGCTTTTTCTCGCCAGGGAAAAAATCAATAACACTCAAAACCGCTGAAGCCAAAGAAATGTAAATTAAACTGAATCTGTTTTCCACATTTCCACAATTCTGGATCTTTTTCTTATATATTTTCTCAATATTTCTCTCGGAAATATTTTTTTTTTCTTAAATTTATTTTTTAACACAAAAAACCACTTCACTACTCCGACGAGACGACAACAGTAAACAAAATCTTCTTCTTACTTAACCAAGACGAGAACTGTTATTAACAGGAATGTCAGTAAGAAGAGAACAGTTTTCTGTTCTCTGGGTTTTAATTTGTTTTTCTGTTAAATTTGAAAGCGATAAATTTTTGAAATGTTTTTCTTTTGAAATATAAGGTAAAGGCAACTTTTTGAAAGGTATTAATATTTATGTTTTGTCATAAAAACACCAGTTTTGTATTAAACAAAATATGGCTATAGTTTTTAGAGACCTATAAAAAAATTGTTTACTATTTAAAAAAAAAATCAGGAAATTAGTCTTTACAAATTTATTTGTCTCTCTTAATTATATCAAATAAAAGACTTTGTTTCAAAAAATCCCTATCAAGCAATCAATTTGACAAAAAATGTATTTTTCACTTATAAAATTAGCAAGGTGTACCCGTTTTGCTTTTATACAAAAATAATCCATCCAGTTCACTATATTGTCAGTGAAATGTTGGGTAGTTAAAGTGAGATCGATTACTTCTTTCCTAACTTTGTTTTCAAAAGTAGGTGCTCTACCTCTGTTTATCATTTTACTTCTCTCCGTTGCTTAGTAAATCTATAAGAAAGCATTTTAAATCTTGTTTTATTAAGATACAAGTTTTATTTTTATAATTACCCTTATTATATACTAATTTATACCCTTTGATATTTAGTCCCTATGTGGTACACGGAAAAGCCTCACTTACAAGAGACTCTTGAAATTAATATAATGTATGTCTGTTTGTTAGGCTATTGAAGCTATCCACCATAAACTTCATCGAAGACTCATCCAGGAAGGTATAAACTCGTCTGCCTCTTTCACAACTGGCGTCAGAGGAAAAGTCCTCCACGTTATCTTTGTATTCTGAATTCGATGTCACAGGCTGCCTTCGAATCTACTTTGCATTTGTCATCGTCCACCAATACCATTTTCACTAGTGGTTTTGACATCAGGTGTCTTACCTTTGGCAGCAGGCTTAGATCTAAATTGTTTGGATGAGGAAGTCTTGCTGGGACCTTTGTCAGGAACAACCAACTCCTTTCCATGCTTAACCTTGGATACAGGGACTTGGACCTTGTTCTCAGTTTTGGACGTCTGTCAAGTGTTTGTTCCTTTTTCCTTGGCCTTGTTTTGTTGGCCAGATGTCCCGGGCCTTTACGCTGTACTCTCCAAGGACCTTTGCCTCTTGGTGTTATCGTGTTGCCGTCTGCAAAACCAGTAAGTTCCTTATCTTCCAGGGTCTCCATGGAGGTTTTCAGTACCGTTTGCGCAACTGACCGGAATTCACCTTGAGTACTCAAACGGTCAACATTACGTTTCGCTACAAATAGTTTGCTTGACTGAAGGTCATATTGTCTGGATCCCTGTATACTATATAGGCCTTTAGAGTAGAGACTCTGGCTTCCATAGTTGCTACGCTCATAGCAGTACTATAACTCTCGCTGGTAGTCGCGTGCAGTTCCTCCTCCGTCTTTCTGCTAATCGATTGTGACGCGTCGCCATCACAGCTAGCTACTGACATGCGATAGTCGCACTCAGTATCCTTCACTACGCCCAGGGTGGTTTTTTTGTAAGTAAATTACATACACCGAAGCGAGTGAATGTTCTTGTCGATCGTTTTTTTTTTTCATTTACCATTAAGTCCCTCAATTAAAAAATACAAAGTCGTAACTGAATCAAAAAGAATTTTGTATATTTGCCTAAAGATTCAACAGTAAACTACAATAAATATAACATCACAATTTCTAAAGAATTTCTTTAGTACAATTTTTAAAAAATTATAAAAAATAAAAATAAATTAAAAAACTAATTTCAATAAATTAACTAGCATTGTCGAGAGATGTGGAATCTATGAGTTTGCTTTGCAGTAAAGCATTCTCCTCTCGAAGCTTCGAATTTTCTTCGGTTAATCTGTGAAAAAAAAAACTTGTTATGAAGTGTTTATGTGAGTATTGCAGAATTATCTATTTAAATTTAGGTATCGTTGGACGAGTATTCTTGAGAAAAGTCAGGCAAACGATTGAGGATTACGAGTGAAGGATTACGTTACTTTTTGGTGAAATAAGTAACAATAACAAATAGATTCATGTATTTCGAAAGGAGATTTTTGAAAGGAATTAGAAAATATGAAATGGTAAAATTTATATTAATAAATAATGGCTATATTAAAAGAATCATTCATCTTCAACAACACAATAAATAATCTCAATAAAAAAAAAAATACAAAACAAATAATATTAAATATAGAAAAATATGGAGAAAACCTTAACCACATCAGTTTCAACTATCAAAGTATTTTAGGTAACATTAATTTTCAAAAAAACTAGATTTCGTCTGTCGCCATAAAATAATTTTAGAACAAAGCATCAACAAAAATATTAAATGAGATAAATAGTTAATTATAAAACAATCAATTAATTTAAGAATTCTGTCCTATAACGTTCAAAGGTTAGAAAATAAATGTATTTTTTCGGGTTTTGAGTATGTAAAGTCTTTTGAAGTATTTGCTTAACTTGAAACACACATAATCGATGAAAAAATGTATTTATGGTGTGAACAAATCTTTGCTTCTACAAAACATTCATTCACAATTTTAGATGCAAGATAATGTTGACTATATATACATGTGTTGTGATGATTTCTTTTTAAAGATTTTTCCCTTATATTTTAGACCTGCTACATGAAAACAAGACTTTGAAGGAATATTTCCTTCAAAACAATGTCCCTGAACCCTTTTGTTATTGGAGGTTTAAATGGGAGAATTGGAGATACTCAACCAGCTGTGAAAGAAATTTATAAGGAAGGATTTTCAGCTGAAATAGAGGTGAGAAAATCGAAAGGTATGGTCATAAATGCCAAGGTACATGAATTCATAGAGTTTTGTAGATACTATGGATTGATAATTACAAACGGTTTAACACCCGGAGATTACTTAGGAGATTTTACATTTATTAATACTCGGTAAACGATATTTGTTCTGTCTCACAAGAGATAATACAATATATTGAGAGTTTTTCAGTAGATGGAAAAACCTGTTCTGACCATTTGCCTATAGCATTGACTTTAAAAATATCAACAATAAATTCGCAGCGGAAAGAAATTAAATGACTACCAAAGCTTTTGTGGAAAGAAGAATTGAAAAATTTATATCAGAAAAAAGAAGTATTACTTAATTTAAAAGACTTAGCAAGAACAACACAAAATACGGCATCTAAAAAAAAAAACAAAAAAATACATCTATAACACAGACAAAGAATGGTTTGATATGGAGTGTTTCAAATGCCGGCAAAGTTCTTTAAAGTTATTAAGGAAATTTCAGAATTTATTATGTAGAATTGATATTTGCAAGCGAATAAAACATTCAAAGCATTGTGCAAGGAAAAAAGATGTGAATATTATGAGGGTTTGTAAACTTTTTCTTTTATCCAACTCTGGCTGAACTAATATTTGCAATCTTATTCTTTTATCTCACTCTGGCAATACATTTCATTGCAACCATATTCTTGTATCCAATTCTGGCAAAATTATTCAAGTGCTCTTTACCATGAGCAAAAACCTGATCATTTGACCTAACTCATTAAATACACTGACTTCATAAGTTTTGCGGCATCAAAAAACATGGTCATCAGCAGCACCTTCTTTCGACACAAACAGATTCACAAGGC
>JXPG01044469.1:433-12694 GCA_001015175.1 Megaselia abdita | reverse complement strand
GAGCGCTAGCACCTACACCAACCAACCAAGAAAATTAAAAGGACAAAATTAAATCAAACAAATAACATAAAAAACGAAGTAAATCAAAAATATTATAAAATAAGAAAAAACTAATTACAAAGAAAGATTCCAAGAAATACCAAAAGCTAATAACAAAGTATATTAAAAACATTTGACAAACAAATCAAAATCTGTATAGAACTTAAAAAACCAACAAACATTAAGAAAGAATAAAAACTAAAAATACTAAAACATTAAGAAGACAAAATTGAATCAAAGAAATAACATAAAAAAACTAAGTAAATCAAAATGAAACGGTGCAGTAGAACTACGTTCCGTAGTATCACTAGGGTTTTTTTTATAAAATTAATTCTAAAATGGCCCAACTCCGCTGTGTCCGCATAAGCAATCCATTACCGTATCGATTATTAAGAAAAAGAATTATGTTTATTCCTTAATTCTCACTTCGAATAATATATTGGGAACCACAATAATCATATTGGAAATCTTAACTTCAATAAAAAAACATTTTTTTTTAGTTGCCCCTTTCCTACGCCCATGTATTTCCAAAATTTGTATGGGGGATGATGGGTCTTATTGGTACCTTCAAAGTAATGTATAACACGATCCTACATGATTCCAGATAACGAAGTTATGCACTAAAATGTCAATTTTTTATAAGCCTCCCTACGCCATTGCATACAGAAATTCCAAAAAGTAATGATGGGGGTTTGAGGGCCCATCAGCAGCACCTTTAAAACGCGGTATCAAACTTGAGAATCGGATAAAATTTGCTTTACTAAAATTTAAAAAACTTAAAATATAAGCTTCCAGAATTGGAGCTCTAGCGCCATCTGGTTTCGACGAATAGCATTTCTGTTAATCAAACAAATACTAGCACTAATAATAATAATAGAAGTATATTTCGTAATGCAATGTACAATATTTGTATTAATTCTAGTAGTTTAAATGAAACAACATAGCAATGATTAGCTGTCTGTTGTCCTTGCAACACTGTTCTTTTTTTTCTTTTTTTTTTGTATTAATTATATATACTAGCACTAAAAGAAAAAAGATACTAAAGAAATATAATAAAATTAATTAAAACTTTTTAATCCAATACAAAATTATAAGAAATAGTAAAATAAAATTTTTAAAAAATAAGATTAAAACGAAGACAACGAAAAATAAAACAAATAATAACTAGATTTAAATAAAAATAATAATGTTTACAAACAAAATAAATAGACAAACAAAATATATGATAAAAATTTGATTTTCCTTGTACCAGGAATATAGTGATAAGGAGCCAGCCTGGAAATTTGCTCAGAAATGTTTTCTGAGATTGAGATAAAAAATATAAAAAACAATTAAGTTATTATAATATTCAAATATAGTACAACAAAATTTAATATGTATATATAAAAAAAAATCAATGAAAACCACAAACCTGAACAAAAAACTATAACAATATTTATAAAACATACGAATACATAAGAACAAAACTTAAAATTTACTAAAAATATTATATATATTAGACACAAACCATATAAAAACAATACGACAAGAAGACATAACCTTGACAAAATCTCAAATAAAATCTACACAAACAAAAAATCAATAATTTACAAAAATCTAAAATTAGTAAATCAAATTTGAAAAAAAAAAATGTTTTCTGAAATAATATATTTAAAACAAAGGAATATTTTTTTGCTAATAATAAATATCTAAACTTTGTTTAAATTGTTTTTTGCAATTTAAAATGTCATCAAATGATTAAATCTAAATTCTAAAAAAAAAATATTATAATTTTTGTATTTAATTCAGTCAAAAATTTAAAAACTGACAAGAAGTTAACACAGTTTAAAACAATCAAGAAATTGCTATTTTTTGAGAAAACATTTCAGAAAAAAAAAAAAGAATTCAAAAGAAAAAATATACAAAAATTTAGTGAACAAAATCTTTAAAAAATGCTTTCTAAAATAATATATTTAAAATAGAAGGAATATTTTTTGCTAATAATAAATATCTAAACTTCGTTCAAATTTGAGTGTAAAATTAGCATTTAATTTATTTCTAAAGTTCTGTAATTTTATTACCATAACAAAAAAAAGAACAAAAAGCTAATTTACAATATTTTTGAAATTAGCAAATTTTTATAATAATTGTATTTTTATTTTTTACGTATATTTTTTTTTTTTTAGTTGGTAATTAAAAAAAAATATATTTTTCTTGAAGAATTAATATTTTTTATCTTTAAAAATATCCGACTAAATTGCCAATCATTTCTTGTTGTTAATTCTGATCGCCTGGTATTTTCAATTTCGAAAGTTATTTTTTAAATTAATTTTAAATGAAACCGAAAAATAACCCCAAAACATCGCTTAAAAATAAATTAAAAATACAAGGCGATCATGAATTACAACAAGTAAACTTTCAGTGGAGACTGCAAGTTCGAACATAGCTTGTCACAGGCACGTAAGTCGAGTCGCGGCGCAAGCTAGTCGAGTCAGTCGATTTCGTTTCGAAATTTCGGCTCAAATTTGTTTTAATTTTATGGTTCATACTTTCTTAATATTTTATAAACTTTAAAATTAGTTGTATCAGTAAAGTAATTTTTCCAAATAGAAACTAATAGGCTACTGGAATTTCAAGTACTCTATGCGTAGAATATTGATACAGAGCTTTTCTTTGCATAATATGACAAAAAAAAACGTTGGTTAAACTTTTTGGTAATTTTGTGTTCAAGTAATGTTCAGGATTCAGATTACGAAAATAAAATTGATAATCTAGTGTTACGTTTAGCTAAATGAAAATGGCGGGCATTGAACCATTGCATCTTGACGTCATATCATTTAACTAATCGAAGCACTGATAGATTTATCGGATGTCTTATTTTGTTGTCAATATTTTATTCATTCATTCATTTTTAGTTCGTTCGTAGTTATGAATTTTGGTGGTAAAAATCGGGTTTCGCTAAATTATTATTATGATTAATTTCAGTAATTTAAAATTGTTATACTAGCTAGCACTCTCTCCTTCTGATGATTTTAGGTCCAGAAATCATTTTTAAAACGATTGTTAGTGTCAACGAAGATGAGATGCGAACATACGCATGCAAACATTTGTTGTGGTGGACTTTTGTTTCAATTTCATGAGCTCCTCCTCCGTCTCTCTACCTGTTGCGCTCCTTTTACTTCATTGGTTGACTAGTGTATTGAAAGAGTGCAGTATTTAAAAGTATCTTGATTGAGCTCAAACCCATGCAAAGTCTATATAAGTACTAAGTTAGCTATCGAGTCAAGATAACTAAACATCAGACACTTTTCGAGAATATTTTTGAAAAGCTAATGAAAAACAGTAAATTTGTTAGTGCGAACGAAAAATGTTGAGATTTAAAATGACATTTGTTATCTACTTTTATCTAAATTTTCGAAAAAGTATTGTTTGGTTTTCTCAGACTCAGAAAAAGTATCTGAAAACGTTTAGTTAGAATAAAATATAGTTTTTATTCTTTTTGAGGTAAATGATCCTCCAGATCCTATCTGGGAGTTTGGCACTAGTCAGATACTCGATCTGAGNGGATGGTTTGGGAAAATTAAATATTTTTTGATGTAGATATAATCTTTAGGAGCTATCGAGTCAAGAAAACCAAACATCAGATACTTTTCATGATTTAAATTGACATTATTAAATCCTAAGTCAAAAATGTTCTCAGAAAAAAATATATTTAAATAGAACGTTATTTATTTACTTTACGTATAAATTTAGTTGTGTTACTTAGAGTTGAAATAAATAATTTTTTCACCACAGTGAAATGTTAGAAAAAGAAAAACGCGAAATTCGTTCCGGACCGAAGTAGAGTAGCGAATTTCACTATTAAACTCGCTACACAAAATATTAAAAATGGCCTCATTTAGTAAATTTGGCCACTAATTTTTAAAAAAATCAGCTAATTAATTTTTTCTTCGGTGTAGTCTACTTTTTGTAACGTAAGGTAAAGTAAATTTTTTTTAGAGAATTAGGGAAAGTATGTAGAACAGATTTCTGGGGCTCAAATATTTTTAATTACAAAAACGTTTACTTGTCCAATATTGGGCTTGATGTGTGGAACCGATTTTTTGCAGGAATGTGTGGAAATCCTTCACCTTCACAAAACAATAATAATACTCTCAAGAATTAACATTACATTAAAATGATAATACAAAAAAATAGTTTTAACAAAATAAAATAAAATATCAGAAAGTGTAAATATTTTTATAAAAACACTAAGTACTTTCAAAAGAAATAATAATACAATTAAAATATTATCTTAACAATAAAATCAATCAACTTCAGACAAACTTAAATAGCTTACATTAAACTGACAACAACAACAAATTTGCAGAATTCTAATCCTAGAAATTATAAAACAACTACTAAAAAAAATCACCCACATACAAGAAATGCGATAATTCTATCGTTCATACTATGTGAGCGCCTGAAACCACATCTCAACACCATCGTCTTAGATTACCGCAATGCGGTTTACGTCCCGGAATCAGATCCACTGATCAGATCTTCACGCTACGACAAATATTGGAAAAGACCAGAGAATTTCAAATCGATACCCATAATCTTTTATCGGTTTTAAACAGGCTTACGTCGTTAGAGATGAGCTATACTCTGCAATGCTTGAACTGGACATCCCTAGGAGACTCATCTTACTATGTCAGATGACAGTAACAGAGACGAAAAGTCCAGTTCGAGTAAGCAAGAAAGTGTTGAAATCTTTTAAGACCACACAAGGTTTCAGACAGGGAGATGCACTTTCCTGTGACCTATTTAATGTATGCCTGGAAATCGAGTAGAATCCAAGCAGATATCACCAATATCACCATTTGGCACTGACAAGTTTACCAAAATCTTCTGAAGGTATTTGAAAGGTAAGTGCTTCGAATGATTTTTGTTCCTATGTACGCATACAAGTTTGATTCTTAAATTAAGACATATTGATCATAGCTTAAAAAAATTGAAAAGCCTCCACATATGAGTCCCTGCTTCAACTAGCTCCTCAAAATTGAAAATTAATTTGGAAAGATCGTCAATAGTTTTGAGCTCAACAAGCCTCTTAGTTCCCCTATATGTTCAAGCTTCTCGAATAGTGTATGAGAGGCTCTTAATGCCTATTTTTTCAAAGGCCTATTGCCGAAATCGAGGAGCTTCCCGGAAAGTCCTAAAACTTCGAAATACTAGCTGGTCAGACAAAAAAGTTACGGCACTTTAAACTTTGAACAGAGCATCCGAGATTCATGTTAAAATCGGACAAAACATACTTCTTCTAATTTGCGTAGCAAAAAGATTAAAGTTAAAGTTTAACAATATAATAGAAAAATAATACTTAGATTAAAGAAGTCATCTTAAGCAGGTGACATTGTCTGCTATTCATTTACTCTTCCAAGTGTTCCCTAATTATCTTCGCAAATAACATATTCCTTTTGATTACTTTTCAAGAAGACACTTGCGCAATCCTTATCCTTCTCACTAAACACACAACTCTCCTGTCAACATAAACGGACAATGATGATGATGGTCCTATCTATTTACTCAGTAACTATATTTTTCCAGAGAGCATTTCTAATTTTTTGCATCGGTTGTTTCAGGCAACAAACTCGACTATTTTATATGTTTGCAGTTAGTGAGGGTTTGAGGGCCTATAGAGTATACTGCATCAAAGGCTGGGCGGATGATGTGATGCTGCAGCATCATTTACATTCATAAATTAGATTCATCAATCATTTCTTCCTTCCGCCAAATTTATGTTTATGACCTGACTGAACCATCTAAATGCATTAAAGCAAGCCTTTTAGTCTGCGGATGATGGATGGATAGATGGAGGGATGTATCGTTAGTTAAACCGATTATTTCTCATAAATAACGTAGAGTTTAGTTTGTTTTTCTGTCTCCTATCCGGTTGACTATCGGTGCGATTTTGATGTGATTTGAGGGTGAATCGGTGGTAGAGTGGAGTTAAGTATATGATTTAAGAGTTGTTTATTTTGGGGATTTTCATTTTCATAGATGGAAGTTATGTGCTTGTCTCTTTTTGAACTGAAATTGAAAATTTTCAATATTAATTTATGCTCTGTTCCGTGTGTTGCATAGTACAAACACATGAATTTCACCTCTGCTATGATGTGAATATAATTTCATGCATCTAATAGAACTGTTATTAATATACGTGTTGTTTATCATAGGTTCGGTATTTATGCAATTTACACATAATTTTTCGGTTTTGTTTTCAATGAATTCCAATATAATTTATATGGACAATCTATTTATATGCTTGTCTAATTATCTTTTTTAGTTATGAGCAAAATGTTTGAGTAATCGAGATTTTCAAATTATTAGATATTTGATGGTTAGAGTTATGCCAATTTCAATTATTAATTCACGTTAATAAATCAACATGAGTCTGAACGTAAAAGGCACAATTTTAAATATTTTAGTTGATAACTTCGTTATCTCGAATCATGTGTGACACATCATTTTTAATTTACTAATCATCATCAAAATTGACTATGATTCCCAATAGTGATTTTATTAAAAGGATTCTTTCAGATTGATTCTAGTTCACTGAAAAACACCTCTTCTTTGATATATCCATTTAAAAATGCTGTTACTAATGTATATTTGATAAAATGTAAGCGTAATTTGAACTCCTGCCGCCAGTAAAATTTTGAACTTAGGAAGTCTAGCAACTGGAGAGTATACATTTACTATAGTCAACATTCTCTTATCCTGAAATTACCAGCCTCGCTGGTCTAGTTAACCTTATACTTGAAATCATTCATCAACATATCATTTTATGACAGATTAGCGACATAGTTTTCTTAACATCTCTTAAATCAATCCAATAAAGTCTTGTGAGTATTTTCCTTGATATCACATAGCAAATGATGAAATTTATCTATAGATGCTATATAGAAGTCCAGTCTGGTCTCGGCGGATTGTCTTCACAAGGGCCTCCAACGTCTTTAAGTAAATAGTTTTCTCGTAAAAGATCCATTAACCTGAACCTCTAACCTTAGCAAGCAACCAGACGGGTAGACAGGCTGCGAATGGTAGAGTGCCTTGTACGCTTCGGGCACTATAAAGGTAGGTCGTTGATATATACACAGCATATACATTGACGTGACGAAACAGCTGACTTTGGAAATCATCACAATGCCCCGGATACGAAAACGGAAAGGAAATGTTATGGACAATGAGATTAAAATAGTCACATGAAATGCCGGAACACTACATTTTGCAGGCTCCAAACAAGACCTGAAGAGAGTTAGGCACGAGTATGGAGTAGATATTATGGCTTTACAAGATACTAGAAAAGGAATTGGATCAGGACACATAGAAGACAGAACCAAACAGCAAAGCGAGATATAGCTGCCACCCAAAAGCACAAAAAGCAAGAGTTGGTTTTGCCATTCGCGAACAGACAAGGTACTGTGTAGCTCGATGGACACCTATCATCGAGCAATTATGCATACTCCGCATCCGATAAAGATTCTACAACACCAGCATTATTTGTGCTGGAGGAAGATGCTGATTAGGCGAAAGGCACTTTCTTCAACCAAGTAGGCAAGGCTTTGTTCAAACTTCCTGCGAACGATAAGAAATTGCTGATAGGTGATTTCAATGCACAAGCTGGCAAAATAGCACTGAACACTGCTACCATAAAACTGAGAATGCAGTGAAATGAGAACAGAGCAGAGCTGTAAAATTGAAGCTCTGCATTAAGTTCTTTGATACTGAAAAGGGACTTAAGACTCTGTGGAGTCTTACTGCTCTCAATTTGGAATGGAAATAAATTTAACTTAACAAAGTTTGAGATAATGGTCTTTAGAAGAGGGGGTCGCCTAAGCGCGTCTGAAAAATGGAATTATAGACAAGAAGAGATCAAGATCGTGTCTGAGTATTGTTATTTGGGATTCATTTTAACACCAACTCTATCATTTACAAATCATGTACAAAAGAGAAATGCTTCTGCTAAGAACAGTATTAATAGCACTTGGAAGTATTTTTTGTCCAAAAAATGTATATCTTTAACATCAAAATGGAAACTATTCCAAGCACTATGTAGATCTATCTACAAAGCTATGCAGCTCAAATATGGGGTGTCAAACATTTTGAGGAAGTGGATAAGCTACAGAGATATTTCTTTAATAAAATATTCAAGTTACCCAGCTTTACACCTAAATATTACCATTGATCTAGAGACTCAGTCCGAAAACCTTCACTTTTCACACTGGATCTTCATATATGTAAGCTATATAATAAAAATATTATTTGAGTATGATTCAAATAGACTCCCTCACCAGCTATCGCATCTAATACTACAGCAGAATATTTTTTGGTCAAAAGAACTGAATGCTTCAAGCAATGAGTATAATATTTATTGGAACTCCACGGATTTATCCGTCGAAAATTGGAGAACAAAACATACCAAATTGTTGTCAATCCTGAAAGAATACAGCTATTTAGAATCGCACTTCAAACGCTACTCGTAATTACAAACACTTAGATTATTCAATAGGAAAGTAATATTTCAACAACAACTACGATCAAACGAAAATAATGTGGATATTCAAAGCTGTTGTGATCTCCGAACCCTCAACGGAAATAGAGTTTGGAAAGTAGACAAAAGTTACTCACTGTGTAATCTTCGTGAGAATGAATCTATTGCGCATTTTCTACGGAAATGTTCTATGCTTAAAGATTTTTGTAAACACTTTTTCGGGAAATATGAATTATCTTTAGAAGAAGTCGTTAACTGCTAAAAAAGGTAAAATTATAATAATTGGAATAATTTAACTATATTACAAATGCTTTGACTTACAGAACTGATTTTATTGAGTAGTTTTTTTAAATAATTAGTTGAAAATTAATATTTTTGAAGCTTTAAATTTTTTAAAACCATATATATGTATTATTCTCTCTTCAAAAGAGGTTCCAAAAAAGATCTTGATTGTCTCCTAATACACAATTTGTTGTTTCACAATTTTACATCAAAATTAGTTTTAATAAATTAGAAACTTTATTATTGAATTATTTTATAAAAATATATAAATGTTTCCTTTTATCGAAACGAATCAAACCAAAGATGGACATCAATAAGAATTAAAGGTAACCTACATTTAGTAGCTCCTGAAAGTTCTTTTTAGTATACATTTGTGAATTGAAATCGTGGTAAATTTTCAATAATATCAATGATGTATGAAAATCTCTATTTCTTAACAAAACTAAAAACTTTATGAATGTAAAAAAAATGAATAAAATCCCATATAGAATGGCTGAAAAGAATTCTTCCACTCTCTTAAACTTTAATAGCATCACACATCAACTAACTATTTATAAAGTAAAGAATTATAGATATTCATCATTCTCCCACATCGGTAAAGTAAATAACCGATAATAAATGGTGTGAATTTCAATCACTATCAATAGGCCAAGCGTAAAAACGCTTTGTAATTGCTTTGGCTTCGCTGACAATCTATAATTATCAGGAGTGAATGACAAAACAACTTTTGTGCTTAGTTGGTTATTAATTCTTGAGAATTGTTTAAAATTTATGATGTCATGTTAGATAATAAGAAAAAAATCTAAAATAATCGAAAAATTCTAGTTGAAAAATATTAATATACAAAATACATTAAAATTGCATAACTTGTTCCTCTGACGGCAATACGAGTCCCATAGGGAACAAAGTGAACACTGAACAGTGCACACGGAACGAACATTCTTGCAAACATGGACGTAAAATCCAATGAGAAGGTATTCCAATTCATACAAAAGGAAGTTATTCATATTTCATGCTGTCCAGTTAAGTAAATTCCATAAAAGTCTTAAAAATGTTACAGAGAGACTACTCCATTACGTTGTCATGCTTACGATGACAGCAGTATGGAATGGAAGAAGAACTATGGGTAGGAAGATGTAGTACAAAAGAGCATAATATTAAAATGCCATTGGGAATTTGATGAAATTCCTAACATTTTCTATGAGAATTAATGGTTTTCTTAGCTCGTTTCGATTTATTCCTTTTGTATTTCGCTTTTTCGTTGGAAGCAAAATGGAAAAACGAATTAGAAAGTACTTTGAGAAGCATCATTAAAATTACATTATTTCCTTTTCAAATAAACTTTTCGTTTATTAAATTTCATAAAAATTCGCAACAAATTAAAGAAAGTAATGAAGAAAATGTAAATACCATTTTGATTTAAAGTCTCCGAGGCAATGCCTTTAGCGTAATATGTAACATTTTTGATGAAACGATTTCAAGGGCTTTTTATTACCACTTTAAGATTATGTTACTGGAGGTTTTGTTATACAATGAATAGAATAGTTCTTAAAATTATATATTATATTTTTTTTGTTAGAATTTTCTCAATCATTATTCAGAGATTCAGAGACAATCTAAAACTACAATTAATTAAAATAAAAAAATATTATAATATATATTATAATATCTTTAAAATATTGACGGTTTTTTAAAATTAAAATAATGGTTAAAATATAAAAAACACATGGTTTTAGAACAGTATTTTTGAAACATTTTGATTTTTGGGGGGAAAATGTTCTAAATGTTGATAATATTATTGAAATCCTTGGATATTTCCCAATAAGATATGTTTTTGAAAATGTTTACAGCTAACGTTTCACTCGTTTTTAAAACTTGTCTTGTCAAAAAAAAAAGTGTTTGTGAACTTTATTGAACTAAAAATAAGATTTTTTCGGAGTGTTTTTAATAAAGATTATATTGCTCAAAAACAAACTTTCTTGAACTTTGCTAAAACCAACTGGGACCGCTTCAAAAACCATCTAGAAGACCTTTTCCAAGGGATCCCGATTCCAACAGATTTGCACAAAGATGAGCGCATACTCAAGCTTAGCATCATAAAATCAGCTAAGAGAAACATCCCAGATAGTTTCATCAAAGAAATTCGACCAAACTTCCCTTCAGAAGCTGCAAAATTGCCAGACAAACGGAATACGTTAAGGAGATCCAATCCACAAGATCCCAATCTTAGTGTACTATCAAACCGTATTACGAAAATGGTCAGTAATTATATGTGAGTCTTGGAGAGATTTCTTAGGCAAGTGAAACTTCAACCAACAGTGCACTGGCATTCCCGGCCTGGCCAAACAGTTTACTTCACATCCAGCTTCAAGAGTAAAAGAGGTACATACTGCGACGCATTCACAAGCAAGAAAAGACAGAGTCAGATTCCTTCAAAATGACCGAGGTAAGCAACGCTTTAAAAAAAAATATAACTGAAGAGCCTAAACATCCCTAATATCTGGAAAGTTGGTAAATTCCCTATCCAGAAGCCCTGAGACCAGAGAAGCTCTTAAGGCCCATATAATTACTGGCACCGATTGCTAAATTACTCGAAAATCTTATCTTCTCCAACATGATACCAACATGGTTTCCGCAAACATAGCACCAAAGTAGCTATACAACATCGAATACAACAATGAGTTGACCACGGCAAATCTTCTAAACCACATAGAGGTGTCCTCATTTCCAACGCATCTTAAACCTTGGATTGCGAATTACATTTACGGCTGACAAACCTACATCGACGTCGTCCAAGCACAGAAAAGTGAAACAGGGTGTACAAGACGAAGTTTTTTCTCCTCGTCTACCGCCACCACCAGTAAATCGACTGTCGACGGCGGTTCCCTAATATTTCTTGCTTTCTCTTTCACACCTGAATAGTGAAATGAGAAAGCACTGGCTATCTTTGCATGTTTCGCTTTTGATAAAAAGTAGTCGCTGCATATTAGCTCCACCCTCAGTCATCGAACTTGTATCCTATGATATTCTGCCAATGATATCTAGGTCATCAGCATATCCCAAGATTGGTGTACTTTTGTTGTAGATCGTTCCCTTCGTTTGGGTTTTCGAATCACGGACCATCTTTTCCGGGCATAGATTGAAGAAGTCACAAGAGAGACCTTGTCGAATTCCCTTTTAGGTGGTAAATTGCTCTGATGTTTCGCCGTCAACTTTAACTATTTCCAAAAGAGCTCATGTTAGTAAATAGCGAGCTTCCCTCCCTCTCTCCCTACGGAAAAAGACTGTACGTTATTCTTCTTTCTTCACAGAAGTTCTTCCAGCTTGACCTAGTTTTCGTCTGTAGCCACATCGCACGAGCTTCGATCTTTCTCTCAAGTGCGGCTTTACACTCTCCGTCAAACCAGGGATTCTTTATGTTGGCA